>CAUPSL010000058.1:0-30000 GCA_963514005.1 Raja brachyura
TTGCAAACCGAGCGGAGGTGTTGGGTGAAGCGATCGCCAAGCCTACGCTTGGTCTCACCGATGTAGAGCAACTGACGAGATAATCTAGAGCAGCGGATGCCAAGACTGATAAATATATAAGGGTTTGTTAAAGCAAGGGCTTATTGTACTTGTAACCAGGTCTCCCCTTGGGGTCCTTGGCATTGATATTGACAATGATCAGTCGTGGACCACACACATTGATGCATCAGCCAAGAAGTCTCTTGCCCAGAGTAGGGGAATCGAGGACCAGAGGGCATAGGTTCAAGATGAAGGGGAAAAGATTTAATAGGAAATTGAGGTGTGATTTAAAAATAAAATTTCACACAACGGGTGGTGGGTGTATGGAACGAGCTGCCAGAGGAGGTAGTTGAGGCTGGGACTATCCCAATGTTTTAGAAACAGACAGATACATGGATAGGACGGGTTTGGAGGGATATGGACTAAACGCAGGACTAGTGTAGCTGAGACAAGTTGGGCGGTGTGGGCAAGTTGGGCCGAAGGGCCTGTTTCCACGCTATATGACCCTAACATCTTTGCTTAGGAGATTGAGGAAATTTGGCACCTCTTCAGAGACTCTTACAGACTTCTACAGGTGTGCGGTAGAAAACATACTGGCGGGCTGCATCACGACTTGGTTTGGGGACAGTTCTGCCCAAGACTGTGTTAAATTGTAGAGATGTAGCCCAGTCCATCACACAGGGAAGAATCCCCAACACAGACACCATGTACATCCCACGCTGCTTCAGATTGGCAGCCAACGTTATCTAAGCCTTTCCCCACCCCGTCATTCCTTCTACCCTTCCCTCCCTCCCTCCCCCTTCTTGTCAGGCAGCGCACCACCACACTCAGGAACAAATTCTTCCCCCTGTAATCAGGCTTCTGAACGGTCCTTCCATAAGCCAGGGTGCTGTCCCATTCACCATTACCCCATCAATACAGACTCAGCCATGCATAGTCTATCATGCTTACACGCACGCACACACACGTACACGCATGCACGCACACATGCACGCACACATGCATACACACGCATACATACATACATACACACACTCACTCATATGAATGCGCACACATACGTACACTCACAAATGCGTGTGCACATATACGTACACATGTTCATACACACACGCACGCGCACACATGGCAAAACTCACACACATACACACACGCGCAGACACACGTACGCACACGCACAGACATATGCACGGACGCACACATACGTACACACGTGCACGCAGACACACATACGTGAATGCAAAGATGCCCACACACACGCATGCACACAAGCATGTTCACACAGAGTCTCATGCACATACACACACACCACACACACGCACATGCACACACTCACACACTCACACTCACACATACTCACACACACACACCCCCACACACACACACACACGCCCACACTCACACACACACCCACACTCACACATATACACACACGCGCTCACACTCACACTCACACACACACACACACACACACTCACACATACACACACATACGTACACACATTCACACATACACACACACACATGTACACACACACACACACACGTATACACACACATGTACACACACACATGTACACACACACACACACACACACACATGTACACTCACACACACACACACACACACACACACACACACACACACACACACACACACACACACAACTGATCTTAAAATAAAGTTTATTTGGAGTATAACAAGCAGGAGTTCCGAGTAAAACTGCATCGGGTTGTTGCGCTGAGAGACAGGGGGTCCAAGGTGTACCGCTGGCTTCTTGAACATAGAAGGGGTGAGGGGTCTGGGGAGAGTGGGGGGGGGGGGGGGGGGGCACTGAATCCCGAGCACCCAGCAAGGGAAATGTAATCAATTGCAGGAGTTGATTTGCAAAAGTTAACAATGCTGCTCCTTCATTAAGCGACGACTTGATTTCATGTGTGGAGAGTCCAAACTGCAGTAACTGGGATAAGTTAATGACATAAGACAGAGCAGAATTCTAGAGACAATTCTATCTGGAATTGGAAACTGTGAACAATGTCCGGGAAATGGGTCTTGTCGGTCAAAGACTGTAGAAATCTCCCAAAGGGGTGAAATGATTAAAAGGTTGAGATCTGGCCTCCGCTTGCCTCGCTGGTTTAGTTGAGGATGTTGTTGGCTTTGAAGTGGTCGATGCAGAACTTGGTCCCGGCCACCAGTGAGCCTGCCAGCACCGCTGTCCTCACCCATGGTATCTCGCAGAAGGGCTCCCTCACCCACTCATTCCTGTGTGAACAGGGGGAGCAAAAGAAATGTTTAACGCAAGGTTGAGGGGGGAACTTGATAGAGGTCTTTAACATGATGAGAGGGATAGACAGAGTTGACATCAATAAGCTTTTTCCATCGAGAGTAGGGAAGATTCAAACAAGAGGACATGATTTGAGAATTAAGGGACAGAAGTTCAGGGGTAACATGAGGGGGAACTTCTTTACTCAGAGAGTGGTGGCTGTGTGGCATGAGCTTCCAGTGGAAGTGGTGGAGGCAGGATCGATTTTAACATTTAAAAGTAAAGTGGATAGGTATATGGACGGGAAGGGAATGGAGGGGTATGGTCTGAGTGCAGGTAGATGGGACTAGGTGAGAGAAAGTGTTCGGCACGGACTGGAAGGGCCGAGAAGGCCTGTTTCCGTGCTGTAATTGTTATATGGTCAACCATCAAGAGCCCTCCTCTTGATCCCAGGAATGAGTGGGTTAACATATGATGAGCGTTTGACGGCGCTGGGCCTGTACTCGCTGGAGTTTAGAAGGTTGAGGGGGGGGACCTCATTGAAACGTACCGAATAGTGAAAGGCTTGGATAGGATGGATGTGGAGAGGATGTTTCCACTAGTGGGAGAGTCTAGAACCAGAGGTCACAGCCTCAGAATTAAAGGACGTTCCTTTAAGAAAGAGATGAGGAGAAATTTCTTTAGTCAGAGGGTGGTGAATCTGTGGAACTCTTTGCCACAGACGGCTGTGGAGGCCAAGTCAGTGGATATTTTTAAGGCAGAGATAGATAGATTCTTGATTAGTACGGGTGTCGGGGGTTATGGGGAGAAGGCAGGAGAATGGGGTTAGGAGGGAGAGATTGATCAGCCATGATTGAACGGCGGAGTAGACTTGATGGGCCGAATGGCCTAATTCTGCTCCTATCATTTATGATCGTATATAAACATAAAATGCTGGAGTTACTCAGCGGGACAGGCAGTATCTCTGGAGAGAAGGAATGGGTGACGTTTCAGGTCAAGACCCTTCCTCATTCATCTGTTCTATACCTCTCTACATTACCGTCTATGTCTCCCGTTTCCCTTTCCCGACTCTTTCTGAAGAGGGATCTTGACCCGAAATGTCACTCATTCCTGTTCTCCAGAGACGCTGCCTGTCCCGCTGAGTTACTCCAGCATTCTGTGTCTATCTCCAGAGGACTACGTGGGCTTCCTCCTGGTGCTCTGGTTCCAACAGTTCTGTGTGTCAGTGTCACCTGTGCAGTGGAATTCCTTGCTTGCTTACAGTTCAGTAAGAAGAAAATGTTGCTCTGCATCGACACAATGATACTCCAGTGCAAGAGTGTAAGAATAGTGGAGGCTTGTGTAAGACGCGATTGTGTCAGACAGGCTTGTGCAAGACTGAGTGTTTCAGACGGAACTGCAGATGCTGGTTAATCGAAGGTAGACAAAAGTGCTGGAGAAACTCAGCGGGTGCAGCAGCATCTATGGAGCGCAGGAAATAGGCAACGATTCGGGCCGAAACCTTTCTTCAGACTGGTGTAGGGTCAGTCTACATCAGTCTGAAGGAGGGTTTCGGCCTGAGATGTTGCCTATTTCCTGCGCTCCATAGATGCTGCTGCACCCGCTGAGTTTCTCCAGCACTTTTGTCTACCTTTGTGTAAGAATGGGGCTTGTGTAAGACTTAGGCTTGTGTAAGACTTAGGGTTGTGTAAAATGCTTGTGTAAGACACTTGTGTAAGATTGGCACTTGTGTAAGACTGAGGCTTGTGTAAGACTGAGGCTTGTGTAAGACACTTGTGTAAGGCTTAGGGTTGTGTAAGACACTTGTGTAAGACCCTTGTGTAAGACTTAGGGTTGTGTAAGACACTTGTGTAAGACTGAGGCTTGTGTAAGACTGAGGCTTGTGCAAGACTTAGGGTTGTGTACGACACTTGTGTATGGCACTTGTGTAAGATTGAGACTTGTGCAAGACTGAGGCTTGTGTAAGACTGAGGGTTGTGTAAGACACTTGTGTATGGCACTTGTGTAAGACTGAGACTTGTGTAAGACTGAGGCTTGTGTAAGACTTAGGGTTGTGTAAGACTTAGGGTTGTGTAAGACACTTGTGCAAGACACTCGTGTAAGATTGAGACTTGTGCAAGACTGAGGCAGTGCACAAGAGTCGACACATTTCCCGCACCCTTTTGTGTGATTCGTGTTCAAAGTTGTCCCCTCCCACATCCCAAAGACGTGCGGGGTTTGTAGGTTAATTGTCCCTCTGTCAATTCCCACCAGTGTTGGAGGGAGTGGATGAGAAAGTGGGAATAACGTAGAGCTGGTGCGAGCGGGTGCTCGATGGTCTGGGTGGACTCGGTGGGCCGAAGGGGCCTGTATCCCTGCTGCATCTCTGAATTAAAGCTTTCACCAGAGTTGGGACTGTGAGCCATTGTTGTGGGGACTGAGTGTGTGTGCGGTCGTGAGCGAGCGAGTGTGTGCCGTGCTGCAGGGGGCCACTCACCAGGCCTCGACATTCCTGGGCAGGTGTGAGGGCCTGTGGGCGAGGCGGTGCCTGCAGCGACAGGTCCTGGTGCAGGTCCTGTCCACCTGGAACGCCGCCCAGCGCCCCGTGGGCCGAGCCTCGGCCTTGCCCTCCAGTGTCGCCTCTGCATCTGCCTCTGCCTCTGGCGTGGCCGTGGGTGGCTCCGGCCGCTGAGGCTGCACCTTCCGGCCCCGGGTCTGAGGCTGGGGCCTGGCCTTGGTGGCGGCTGGCAGGGACGGGGCCTTGGGCACTGCCAGCTGCTCCTGCCGCTGAGGCCTGGCGCCTCCCGCTCTGGGCCGAGCCGGGGCCGGGGGTTTGGGCGTGGTTTTGGTCTCGGCCTGGAGCTGGGTCTTGGAGGTGGGTGGTGCCGGCTCTGGGGACGGCCTCTGCCTGGTCGGCAGCTCGGTCTCGGCCTGGCCGGTGGGCTGGGGCAGTGCCAGGGCCTGTGGTGGCTGCTCAATGCCACTAGGCCGCTGTGGGTGTGGGGGAACCTGTGCCGCAGGCTGTGGGCACTGTGGATGAGTCGGGCTGCCCATCTGGGCCTGGATTTGAACCTGGGCCTGGCCTTGTGCCAGGGGCCAGACTGGCAGGGGCTCCACCCCTGGCACGGCCAGCGGGCAGGGCGGAGAAGCCGGGGCCCCGGGCTCAGGCCGGAGCCAGTCCAGTGTGGCCGGCCCCACGGGGGGGCTGGCGGGCATGGTGGGAGCCACCAGGGAGACTCCACGACAGGCCTGGGCCTGCTTCTCGGGCCCCAGCGGGCACGGAGCCTGGAACCAAGCAGGCACCTCCCCGCCGCCTTGCTCCGGGCAAACGCGGCCCTCAAACTGGAAGGTGGGGCGGGAGGGGGGCTGCGGGAAGGGGGCAGGGCCTGGATCGGAGGGAGGCCCAGGGCTGGGGAGGAGCAGGGGCTCGTGGGTTGCCGGGGCTACAGGCCGGGCCTCCTCCTCTGCCTCAGTCTCTGTCTCGGCCTTGCCCGGCCCGCACAGGCACACCCCCTCCTGGGCCGGCGCCGACCTCTGAGGCCTGACTCCCTTCTGCCGCTGGGCCTGGCTCTTCAGGCTGGCGATCAGCTGCTCGTAGAAGGGCAGCTTCTTCTTGCTGGCAGCCGAGGTGGGATCATGGGGTAGACGGGCCTCAGCCGCTTCCTTGGTCTCGGGCCTAGCTGCCTCCACCTCCCTCTGGGTGGGCCTGGGTTGCCCGGGGTTACGTGGCTCTGGGGCCTGCTTCAGCGCCTGGGCGTAGGAGATGGCCACCGGGGAGGAGGCCTGGTGGTTGGGTGAGAGAGGCGGGAGGTCGGGGGGAGGGGCCGGGCGCGGGGGTAAGCCCATGGCCGGCTCCACATGGGCCCCCCGCTTGCTGAGGAAAGAGTGGGCCTTCAGCCGGCCGTGCCTGGGGGCCGCCTCCACTGCGGGCTCCGGCACGCTCTTGCCCGGCCTGGCGTCCAGCGGGCAGGCCTGCCCGGGCCTGGTGTCGCTCGTCGCCACCGTCTCGCCCTCCTGTCTGGGGGCCCGGGGCCCTTCGGCCTGCTCTTCTGTCCCTTGCCCCTTGCAGGCCCCGGTGGCGGGGGCCGGGGGCCGGATGATGCTCAGCTTGATCAGCTTGCAGGGTGACTCCTTCCCGTTGCCGTTGGCTTTGACGGTGGCCTGGCCTCCAGCGCCCCTCACGGCTCCCGCCTCGCCCTGCGGCTGCTGGGTTGCCCACGGCAACTGGGCCCTCTTGCCCGCTTTGCCCGGGGCGGGGTGGCGGCCAGGGTGAGAGAGGATGGCACCAGCCGGCTCCCCCTGCCCCCTGTGCTTCAGGCCGGGCCCAGGCCCCAGCTCATGCCCGTGAGGATGAGGGACATCGAGGCCAGGGGCCTCCCCACCATTGGGCCTGGGCTGCTTCTCCTGCCCGCCCTCCTTGGGCAGCTGGCAGCCGCCCCCACCCGGGGCAGGCAGGCCGGGACGGGCAGTCTGCACACGGATCAGTTCCGCCATGACGATAGGCCGCAGCCTCTCCACGGCCATCACCGGCTCTTGCGATGCCACCTGGCTGGAGGCCCACTTGCGGGCTTTGGCGATCTTCCTCTTCTTGCCCGGGCCCAGCTTGGCTTTGACGCCCGCGGCCGAGGGCCCGACTGGAGGGGGCTGTCGGGCCCCCGCGCCCGGCCCCGCCTTGCCCTCGTTCTCCCGGCCCTGTGCTTCTGGCCCAGGCCCAGGCCCAGGCTCCGGCCCAGCGCTCTGGGCCGACGATCCCCGCGGCACCACCTCCTTGCGGCCGGCCTTGTCCTCCTCTCCCTCCTTCCCCGGCACCTCCACGCACTGCAGCGGCAGCTCCCTCTCCCTCGACACCAGGGCCTCCGAGTGTGTGTTGCCCATTCTCACCGACACTCACGGTCATCTAGAACGGCGACAGAGCAACACCAACATCAGTCAGAGAGTCTTACACTGTGGAAACAGGCCCTTCAGCCCAACTCGCCCATTCTGACCAACATACCCCATCTAAATGTCAGTAGACAATGGGTGCAGGAGCAGGCCATTCGGCCCTTCGAGGCAGCACCGCCATTCAATGTGATCATGGCTGATCATCCCCAATCAGTACCCCGTTCCTGCCTTCTCCCCATATCCCCTGGCTCCGCTATTTTTAAGAGCCCTATCTAGCTCTCTCTTGAAAGCATCCAGAGAATCAGCCTCCACCGCCCTCTGAGGCAGAGAATTCCACAGACTCACAACTCTGTGTGAAAAAGTATTTCCTCGTCTCCGTTCTAAATGGCTTACCCCTTATTCTTAAACTGTGGCCCCTGGTTCTGGACTCCCCCAACATCGGGAACATGCTTCCTGCCTCTAGCGTGTCCAAACCCTTAATAATCTTATATGTTTCAATAAGATCCCCTCTCATCCTTCTAAATTCCAGAGTATACAAGCCCAGCTGCTCCATTCTATCAACATATGACAGTTCCGCCATCCCAGGAATTAACCTTGTAAACCTACGCTGCACTCCCTCAATAGCCAGAATGTCCTTCCTCAAATGTCATAGAGAGTCTTATATAACCATATAACAATTACAGCACGGAAACAGGCCATCTCGGCCCTTCAAGTCCGTGCCGAACAACTTTTTTCCCTTAGTCCCACCTGCCTGCACTCATACCATAACCCTCCATACCCTTCTCATCCATATGCCTATCCAATTTATTTTTAAATGATACCAACGAACCTGCCGCCACCACTTCCACTGGAAGCTCATTCCACACCGCTACCACTCTCTGAGTAAAGAAGTTCCCCCCTCATGTTACCCCTAAACCTCTGTCCCTTAATTCTAAAGTCATGTCCTCTTGTTTGAATCTTCCCTATTCTCATAGGGAAAAGCTTGTCCACATCAACTCTGTCTATCCCTCTCATCATTTTAAAGACCTCTATCAAGTCCCCCCTTAACCTTCTGCGCTCCAGAGAATAAAGACCTAACTTATTCAACCTTTCTCTGTAACTTAGCTGTTGAAACCCAGGCAACATTCTAGTAAATCTCCTCTGTACCCTCTCTATTTTGTTGACATCCTTCCTATAATTGGGCGACCAAAATTGTACACCATACTCCAGATTTGGTCTCACCAACGCCTTGTACAATTTTAACATTACATCCCAGCTTCTATACTCAATGCTCTGATTTATAAAGGCTAGCATACCAAAAGCTTTCTTTACCACCCTATCTATATGAGATTCCACCTTCAAGGAACTATACACGGTTATTCCCAGATCCCTCTGTTCAACTGTATTCTTCAATTCCCTACCGTTTACCATGTACGTCCTATTTTGATTTGTCCTGCCAAGGTGTAGCACCTCACATTTATCAGCATTAAACTCCATCTGCCATCTTTCAGCCCATTTTTCCAACTGGCCTAAATCACTCTGTAGACTTTGGAAATCCTCTTCATTATATTCATTTATATAGCGTGGAAACAGGCCCTTCAGCCCAACTTGCCCACACCGGCCAACATGTCCCATTTACGGTAGCACCACCTGCCTATGTTTGGCACATGTCCCTCAAACCTGTCCTATCCATCTACCTGTCTAACTGCTTCTTAAACGTTGCGATTGTCCCTGCCTCAACTACCTCCCCCGGCAGCTCGTTCCATACACCCACCGCCTTTGTCTGAAAACAGTTACCCCTCAGCTTTCCAGAAAATCTTCCCCCCCCCCCCCTCACTTTAAACCTATGCACTCTGGTTTTCGATTCCCCTACTCTGGGCAAGAGACTCTGTGCGTCTACCCGATCTAATAATCTAATGATCTTATACACTTCAATAAGATCACCCCTCATCCTCCTGCGCTCTAGAGAATAAAATCCCAGCCTACGCAACCTCTCCCTATAGCTCACACCCTCCAGTTCTGGCAACATCCTCGTCAATCTTCTCTGCACCCATTCCAATTTGACAACATCTTGCCTATAACATGGTGCCCAGAACTGAACGCGATAAATGCGGCCTCACCAACGTCTTATACAACTGCAACATGACCTCCCAACTCAATACTCTGACTGATGGAGGCCAAAAGCCTTTTTGACCACCTTGTCTACCTGCGACTCCACCTTCAAGAAACATAGAAACATGGAATATAGGTGCAGGAGTAAGGCCATTCGGCCCTTCGAGCCAGCACTGCCCTTCAATATGATCATGGCTGATCATCCAAGATCAGTACCCCGTTCCTGCCTTCTCCCCATATTCCGTTGATTCCATTAGCCCCAAGAGCTACATCTAACCCTCGACCCTCTGCTCTACAACACTCCGCAGTCCTCTACCATTTACAATGGAGTCGGGGAGAAAGTCTGAAGAAGGGTCCTGACCTGAAATGTCGTCTGTCCACTCCCTCATAAGTTCTAGGAACAGAATTAGGCCATTCGGCCCGTCAAGGCTACTCCGCCATTCAATCATGGCTGATCTATCTCTCCCTCACAACCCCATTTTCCTGCCTTCCCCCCCCCAAAAACCCCTGACACCCGCACTAATCATGAAACTGTCAATCTCCGCTTAAGGAATATCCATTGACTTGGCCTCCACAGCCGTCTGTGGCACAGCACAGGAACAGGCCCTTCGGCCCACAATGTCCGTGCTGGACATGATGGATTTGTGGCCCTATGTCTGCTCTGCCTGCACGTAATCCCTATCCCTCCATTCCCTGCATATCCAAATGTCCGCCTAAAAGCCCCTTGTAAAACACTATTGTACCAGCCCCCACCACCACCCCTGCCAGTGCGTTCCAGGCACCCACCACCCTCTGTGTTAAAAACCTGCCCCGCACATCTCCTTCAAACTTTGCCTCTAGTTTTCCCAGCCTGCAGAAGGGCGGCACGGTGGCGCAGCGGTAGAGTTACTGCCTTACAGCGCTTGCAGCGCCAGAGACCCGGGTTCGATCCTGACTACGGGTGCTGACTGTACGGAGTTTGCACGCTCTCCCCGTGACCTGCGTGGCTCGACTCGAAACGTCACCCATTCCTTCTCTCCAGAGATAATAGACAATAGACAATAGGTGCAGGAGTAGGCCATTCGGGGGTTTTCTCCGAGATCTTTAGTTTCCTCCCACACTCCAAAGACGTACAGGTTTGTAGGTTAATTGGCTTGGTGTAAGTGTGAATTGTCCCTAGTGTGTGTTGGATAGTGTTAGTGTGTGGGGATCGCTGGTCAGTGTGAACTCAGTGGGCCGAAGGGCCTGTTTCTGTGCTGTATCTCCAAACTGAACCGAGGAAAGTTCCCAATGACTCTCAGCAATGATTACAGATGGACTGTAGGAAGCTTCCTATTGGAAACCTTCATAGCGTCACTGTTCGTTAAACACCAGACATTCTTTAATACAATTTAAAGTATTATATAGATGGATTTTGCATTATTCAAAAACACAACTGAATAGAATTTTCCCAAGTGTTTCCCCTATTTGTGATAAAAGTCAACACTTAGAGGCTAACCTATTGCACTTATTCGTAAATTGTATCAAAATTAATAATTTTTGGATGGAAATTTTTAAGATAATCTCAGAAGTCGTCAATACCAAACTGGCTCCTGACTCAAAATTAATAATATTAGGAATAACGGAACCAAATCAATTCATGACTTCGAATCAAAGAATGTTTATTGATTACAGTTTAATAATTGGGAAAAAATTCATATTAAAATTTTGGAAAGGCTCTATAACCCCCACAATTAAAATGTGGACCACGGAAATGTCGGAGACCCATTATTTGGAAAGAATAAGATTTGTCTTGATGGACAAACAAGAACTATTTAAAACAATATGGTCCCCATTTATTGAATATTTGAAGGGGCAAACTGGTTCGGCACGAGAACCCGACTGGAACCAGAATCGAAGAATTAGATGAAGTAGTACATTTCATAAAACGCGGATATATCTCCAATGTAAAATCTGTAGGATATTCCATTCTTTCCCAACTTTTTATATATATATATTTTTTTAAATTTAATCTTTTTCTACTATTTTCTACCTTTATAAAAAATGGAAAAAAAATAATATAGAAGCACAATTATTAAGCAATGATTAACATAAATAATACTGATTATGTATATCTACAAAGGACAAAATGATTTTTATTATGTCAACAATGAACACGCACCTTTTTTTTTAAATTATGTAATTGCTTCTAACTAATAAAATAATTTAACATAAAAAGGAAACCATCACAGCTGGATTTGGCAAGACCCAAGAACTAGATGCAGGCTCGGACTTTATTCCCTTGAGTGCGGGAGAATGAGGGGTGATCTTGTCGCGGTGTTTGAGAAGTGTCGATAGGGTAGGTGCACCGAGTCTTTCACCCAGATTAGAGGAACCAAGACTCGGAGGTCATATGTTTAAAGTGAGGGGGGGGGAAGAAAGTTAATAAGAGGGACAACTTTGTCACGCAGAGGTTGGTGGGTGTCCAGAACGAGCTGCCAGAGTTCAACAGAGTTTATTGTCATGTGTCCCTGATAGGACAATGAAATTCTTGCTTTGCTTCAGCACAGCATAGAAACATAGAAATTAGGTGCAGGAGTAGGCCATTCGGCCCTTCGAGCCTGCACCGCCATTCAATATGATCATGGCTGATCATCCAACTCAGTATCCTGTACCTGCCTTCTCTCCATACCCTCTCATCCCCCTTAGCCACAAGGGCCACATCTAACTCCCTCTTAAATATAGCCAATGAACTGGCCTCAACTACCCTCTGTGGCAGAGAGTTCCAGAGACCCACCACTCTCTGTGTGAATAAAGTCCTTCTCATCTCGGTCCTAAAGGATTTCCCCCTTATCCTTAAGCCGTGACCCCTTGTCCTGGACCTCCCCAACATCGGGAACAATCTTCCTGCATCTCGCCTGTCCAACCCCTTAAGAATTTTGTACGTTTCTATAAGATCCCCTCTCAATCTCCTAAATTCTAGAGAGTATAAACTGAGTCTATCCAGTCTTTGTTCATAAGACAGTCCTGACATCCCAGGAATCAGTCTGGTGAACCTTCTCTGCACTCCCTCTATGGTAATAATGTCCTTCCTCAGATTTGGAGACCAGACCTGTATGCAATACTCCAGGTGTGGTCTCACCAAGACCCTATACAACTGAAGTAGAACCTCCCTGCTCCTATACTCAAATACACAGAACATAGTAGGCATTGACTACAAAACAGATCAGTGTGTCCATATATCATTGCATAAATATATACACACGTGAATAAATAAACTGATAAAGTGCAAATAAACAGATTATGGGCTATTAATGTTCAGAGTTTTGTTTGAGTTGAGTTTAATAGCCTGATGGCTGTGGGGAAGTAGCTATTCCTGAACCTGGACGTTGCAGTCTTCAGGCTCCTGTGCCTTCTATCTGAAGGCAGCGGAGAGATGAGTGTGTGGCCAGGGTGGTGTGGGTCCTTGATGATGCTGCCAGCCTTTTTGAGGCTGCAACTGCGATTATCTATCCCCTCGATGGACGGGAGGTGGTTGAGGCAGATAATGTAACAGCATTTACAAGATATTAGGGTAGGTACGCGGAGAGGAATAATTTGGAGGGATATGGGCCAGGCACGGGCAGATGGGACTAGCTTGGATGGGGCATCTTGAATGGCATGGGCTAGTTGGGCCAAAGGGCCTGTTTCTGTGTTGTATTTCTCTACATTTCTATCACTGCCCTGCCCAAGACCGCAAGAGATTGCAGGGAATGTGGACGTAGCCCAGTCCATCACACAAATTGCGAATTGTCACTCCTGTGTGTGGGATAGGGCTAGTGTACGGGGTGATCAGCACGGACGCAGTGGGCCGAAGGGCCTGTATCTCTAAAGACTAAAGTAAAGTCTGAGGCCTTGTCCGTTCTGTCTGAGTCTCCCCAGTTGGCAGTCCCCCCCTCAGCATAGGTTGTGGCCTGTTGCCAACTCACTCCGTGATACTATCCCATCTCAACGACCAACGTACGTTACACAGCATCACTCCAAACTCCTGTCCGTGCACATCCATGACCCCTCACCTTCCCTGGTTTAGTTTAGAGATACCGCACGGACACAGGCCCTTCAGCCCAACGGGTCCGTGCCGACCAGCGATCCCCGCCACACCAGCACTATCCCACACACTAATGCACTGGGGATAATTTACAATGTTACACCAAGCCAGTGATCCTACAAACCTGCACGTCTTTGGAGTGTGGGAGGAAACCGGAGCACCCGGAGAAAACCCACGCAGGTCACGGGGAGAACGTACAAACTCCGTACAAACTCAAACTAATGAGACCACACCTGGAGTATTGGGTGCAGTTTTGGTCCCCTAATTTGAGGAAGGACATTCTTGCTATTGAGGGAGTGCAGCGTAGGTTTACAAGGTTAATTCCCGGGATGGCGGGACTGTCATATGCTGAGAGAATCGAGCGGCTGGGCTTGTGCACTCTGGAGTTTAGAAGGATGAGAGGGGATCGCATAGAAACATATAAGATTGTTAAAGGCTTGGACACGCTAGAGGCAGGAAACATGTTCCCGATGTTGGGGGAGTCCAGAACCAGGGGCCACAGTTTAAGAATAAGGAGTAAGCCATTTAGAACGGAGATGAGGAAACACTTTTTCACCCAGAGATTTGTGAATCTCACAGAGAGTTGCGAGTCTGTGGAATTCTCTGCCTCAGAGGGCGGTGGAGGCCGGTTCTCTGGATGCTTTCAAGAGAGAGCTAGATAGGGCTCTTAAAAATAGCGGAGTCGGGGGATATGGGGAGAAGGCAGGAACGAGGTACTGATTGGGGATGATCAGCCATGATCACATTGAATGGCGGTGCTGGCTCGAAGGGCCGAATGGCCTACTCCTGCATCTATTGTCTACTGTCTATTATCTCTGGAGAGAAGGAGTGGGTGATGTTTCAGGTCGAGACCCTTCTTCAGACTGACAGTCAGGGGAGAATGAAACACAGAGATAAGGAAGGGTAAGGTGTGAAAACCAGACATCAAAGGGGATGAAGTTGATGGACAATGTAGAATGGATATTTGTTAACCAGGGGAAGGTGACAACGAAGCAACAAAGATAACATTTAATTAGGATAGTGAAACGTGTCGGAGAACTAGGGTGGGGGAGGGGACGGACAGAGAGGGAAAGCAAGGGTTACTTGAAGTTAGAGAAGTCAATGTTCACACCGCTGGGGTGTAAGCTGCCCAAGCGAAATATGAGGTGCTGTTCCTCCAATTTGCGCTGGGCCTCACTCTGACAATGGAGGAGACCCAGGACAGAAAGGTCAGTGTGGGAATGGGAGGGGGAGTTAAAGTATCTGGCAACCTGGAGATCGGGTGGACTGAGGGTAGGTGTTCGGCGAAACAAACCCACTCTGTCCCGTCCCCTTAACAGTTCTCCGACCAGGCTGACTGTCCCCTGATCACACTTTATCCGTGAACCGCATCTCTTTTGATGTCTCGTTTTCACACCTCACCCTTCCTTATCTCTGTGCCTCTCCCTCTCCCCTGACTCTCAGTCCGAAGAAGGGTCTCGACCCGAAACGTCGCCTATCTCCTTCGCTCCTTAGATGCTGCTGCACCCGCTGAGTTTCTCCAGCTTTTTGTGTAACCCACACTTTATCTCTGTTTGCTTCGTTGTCACCTTCTCCCCGCTAACAACCATCTATTCCACATTTTCCGTGAACCGCATCTCTTTTGATGTCTCGTTTTCACACCTCACCCTTCCTTATCTCTGTGCCTCTCCCTCTCCCCTGACTCTCAGTCCGAAGAAGGGTCTCGACCCGAAAAACGTCGCCCGTTCCTGATAAACATAGAAACATAGAAATTAGGTGCAGGAGTAGGCCATTCGGCCCTTCGAGCCTGCACCGCCATTCAATATGATCATGGCTGATCATCCAACTTAGTATCTCGTACCCGCCTTCTCTCCATACCCTCTGATCCCTTTAGCCACAAGGGCCACATCTAACTCCCTCTTAAATATAGCCAATGAACTGGCCTCAACTACCCTCTGTGGCAGAGAGTTCCAGAGACCCACCACTCTCTGTGTGAAAAAAGTCCTTTTCATCTCGGTCCTAAAGGATTTCCCCCTTATCCTTAAGCTGTGACCCCTTGTCCTGGACCTCCCCAACATCGGGAACAATCTTCCTGCATCTAGCCTGTCCAACCCCTTAAGAATTTTGTAAGTTTCTATAAGATCCCCTCTCAATCTCCTAAATTCTAGAGAGTATAAACCGAGTCTATGCAGTCTTTGTTCATAAGACAGTCCTGAAATCCCAGGAATCAGTCTGGTGAACCTTCTCTGCACTCCCTCTATGGCAATAATGCCCTTCCTCAGATTTGGAGACCAGAACTGTACGCAATATTCCAGGTGTGGCCTCACCAAGACCCTATACAACTGAAGTAGAACCTCCCTGCTCCTATACTCAAATCCTTTTGCTATGAAAGCTAACATACCATTCGCACCCGGAGAACCCGGAGAAAAGCCACGCAGGTCACGGTGAGAAGGTACAAACCCCATACAGACAGTGCCCGTGGTCAGGATGGAACGCGGGTCTCCAGCGCTGCGAGGCAGCAACTCTACCTCTGGAACAATTTTACACAACCCAATTAGCCTACAAACCTGTACATCTTGGGAGTGTGGGAGGAGACCGGAGCACCCGGAGGAAACCCACGGGGGAGAACGTACAAACTCCGGAATCGCCCCCTCTTTCAGGGAAGCCCGCGTAAGACCCACCTCCTTGGCCGGTGGTCCGTGCGGATCTGATGACGAGTCTGCGCTGTGGCAGACGGCGTTTGGCCATGCCCTTGTTCGAGAAACGTGAGGGGCTTCAGTGTGGT
This sequence comes from Raja brachyura, assembly GCA_963514005.1. The sequence goes on from CAUPSL010000058.1 coordinate 16,064, forward strand.
GGAGTGGAGGGAGGGGAGGGGGGAGGGGGGGGTCCCACATATAAACCCTTAACGCCAGCTACTGTTTGGGAGGGGCAGCTCCCTCCCTTTGTCCACAGCAGTGATGCCACAGGTGACAGTCCACTGATGTGACAGTGGGCATTGTGAGTCAGTTCAATACCCAGTACAGCCAGTGGAGGCGCCATGGAGCTGAAGCACAACTGACGAAGGGTCTCGACCCGAAACGTCGCCTGTTCCATCCCGCGCTGGGGCAGATACCCCAGCGTTTTGTGTCTATCTTCGGTGTAAACCAGTATCTGCATTGCCTTCCTACACCCCTTGGCCATTGTTCTACTGCAAGGCCCAGTGCCGGCTAAAAGGCCATAACACCAAGGAGCAGAATTAGGCCATTCGTCCCATCCAGTCCGTTCCGCCATTCAATCATGGCTGATATATCTTTCACTCTCAACCCCATTCTCCTGCCTTCTCTCCAGCAGGGGACTGCCATCTAACGCTCATCATGCATTAACCTACTCATTCCTGGGGTCATTCTTGTAAACCTCCTCTGGACCCTCTCCAGAGCCGGCACATCCTTCCTCAGACATGGGGCCCAGAACCATTCACAATACTCTTATAGAAACATATAACATTCTTGAGGGTTTGGACAGGCTAGATGCAGGAAAAATGTTCCCCATGTTGGGGGAGTCCAGAACCAGGGGTCACACAGTTTAAGAATAAGGGATCGGCCATTTAGGACTGAGATGAGGAAAAACTTTTTCACCCAGAGAGTTGTGAATCTGTGGAATTCCCTGCCACAGACGGCAGTGGAGGCCGATTCACTGGATGTTTTCAAGAGAGAGTTAGATACAGCTTTTAGGGCTAACGGAATCAAGGTATATGGGAAGAAAGCAGGAACGGGGTACTGATTTAGGATGATCATATTGAATGGTGGTGCAGGCTCGAAGGGCTGAATGGCCTACTCCTGCACCTATTTTATATGTTTCTATGTATCTATAATCTTTGATGCCCTTCCCACCTGAAGCTATATGTGATGATAAACTGATACTGAAACACAAATGTGGATGTTCCCACGTGTAGAAGTGAGACTGGATTCTGTGGAAGGGTCCCAACCCCAAACGTCACCTATTCCTTTTTTCTCCAGTGGTGCAGCCTAACCCGCTGAGTTACTCCAGCATTTTTGTGTCTGTCTTTGGTTTAGACCAGCATCTCAAAGTCAAAAGAGTTTATTGCCATGTGTCCCTTTCAGGACAATGAAAATCTTTCTTTGCGTAGCACAACAGAACATAGAAGGCATTGACTACAATTCTATACATAAATACACCCATGACTTAATAAATTAATAAAGTGCAAATAACAGATGGAGGGATATTAATGTTCAGAGTTCCGAGCCAGGTTTAATAGCCTGATGGCTGTGGGGAAGTAGCTATTCCTAAACCGGGTTGTTGCAGTCTTCAGGCTCCTGTACCTTCTACCCGAAGGTAGCAGGGAGATGAGTGTGTGGCCAGGGTGGTGTGGGTCCTTGATGATGCTGCCAGCCTTTTTGAGGCAGTGACTGTAATAAATCCCCTCAATGGAAGGAAGGTCAGAGCCGATGATGGACTGGGCAGTGTTTACCACTTTTTGGAGTCTTTTCCTCTCCAGGGCGCTCAAGTTGCTGAACCAAGCCACGATGCAACCAGTCAGCAAGCTCTCTACTGTGCACCTGTAGAAGTTAGAGAGAGTCCTCCTTGACAGACCAACTCTCCGTAATCTTCTCAGGAAGTAGAGGCGCTGATGAGCTTTCTTAATAATTGCATCTGTGTTCTCGGACCAGGAAAGGTCTTCACAGATGTGCATGCCCAGGAATTTGAAGCTCTTGACCCTTTCAACCATCGACCCGTTGATATAAACAGGACTGTGCGTCCCCATCCTACTCCTATCTGCGGTTCCACCCTGCACAATAACCTACCAATCTCCACTTTAAAAATACCCAATTACTTTATTATGGCGATGAATTCCACAGCTTCACCGTTCTTTGGCTGAAGAAATTCCTCCTCATCTCCATTCCAGAGGAACGTCCTTTTAATCTCCCATTGCTGGGAACATCCTCTCCACATCCACTCTATCCCGGTCTTTCACTACCTTTCAATGGATTTCCTTCCCCTCGTCCTTCTAAACTCCAGCGAGTACAGGCCCAGTGCCGTCATAGGTTAATCCACTAATTCCTGGGATCGTTCTTGTAAACCTCCTCTGGACCCTCTCCAGAGCCGGCACATCCTTCCTCAGGCATTGGGCCCAAAACTGCTCACAATGCTCCAAATGTGGCCTCGTCAGCACCTTGTAAAATAAGCCCCTCGTCAGCCTCTGGCCTCTAGTTGAATTGAACTGAATTGACAGATACAGCATGGAAACAGTCCCTTCGGCCCACCGAGTCCACACTGACCATCGATCCCCCATTCACACTAGTTCTCTGTTATTCCACTCTCTCTACACTAGGGGGCAATTTACAGAGGGCCGATTAACCTACAAACACGCATGTCTTTAGGATGTGGGAGGAAACACACGCGGTCACAGGGAGAACGTGCAAACTCTACATAGACAGCACCTGAGATCAGGATGGAACCCGGATCGCTGGTGTTGTGAGCCCCCCCCCCCCCCTCACCAGCACTCTTTCTCTTGCCCTCCCCACATCAGAGACCCCCTTGTGTGTCTCTGTCCCTGGGGTTGTCCTCCGTCTAAAACCTGCTCCGTGCCCCCCCAGCGCTTCCCATTCAAGGATGCTCGGTTGCGGCACGGTGGCGCAGCGGTAGTTGCTGCCTCTCAGCGCCAGAGACCCGGGTTCGATCCTGTCCAGGGGTCAGAGATACAGTGCGGAAACAGGCCCTTCGGCCCACCGGGTCCGTGCCGACCACTAACACTATCCTACACACACTCAATTTATATTTATACCAAGCCAATTAACCTACAAACCTGCACGTCTTTGGAGTGTGGAAGGAAACCGGAGCACCCAGAGAAAACCCGCGCAGGCCATGGGGAGATCGTACAAACTCCGTACAGACAGCGCCCGTAGTCGGCATGGAACCCGGGTCTCTGGCGCTGTGAAGCAGCAGCTCTACCGCTGCGCCACCGTGCCGCACACTAATATCAACCTAATGTGTTTTTCAACCTTTTGTTTTACTGTATCACATAATTTATGTGTGATTTACATTTAAGCAACATTTTGTGCTGTTGTCTGGACCCGAAACGTCACCCATTCCTTCTCTCCAGAGATGCTGCCTGTCCCGCTGAGTTACTCCGGCATTTTGTGTCTATCTATGATTTCATTGCACCTCTGTGTACAAGCGCACAACAATGTCTAATGAGGGGCAACCAGTCTGAAGAAGGGTCCCGATTTGAGACGTCACCCATTCATGTTCTTCAAGGATGCTGCCTCACCTGCTGAGTTACTCCAGAATGTTTGTGTCGTCTATTTTAATAAGAAACTCCATTCACCGTTTAAATTCCATTTGGAATATTTTGGAGGACCAGGAAACCAAGAACCATTCGCCCAGATAACAGTTAATAAAACACCAAATGGATCTAGACATGCTGCATCTTTAAACTAAATCCAAGAGTTAGCAGCAAACAATAGTCTGAAGAAGGGTCTCGACCAGAAACGTCGCCTATCTCCTTCGCTCCTTAGATGCTGCTGCACCCGCTGAGTTTCTCCAGCCTTTTGTGTACCCCCAAACAATAGGAAGGTTTAGTTTAAACAAGATGGTGTGGAAACAGGCCCTTCGGCCCAACGAGTCCGTGCCGACCAGCGATCACCTGTTCACCCTTCACAATACTTCTATGATATTCCACTTTCTCATCCACAGCCAATTATAAACAGAGAAAATAGGTGCAGGAGTAGGCCATTTGGCCCATCCAGCCAGCACCACCATCCAATATGATCACGGCTGATCATCCAAAATCAGTAACCCCGTTCCTGCTTTCACCCCGTATCCCTAAATTTCCGTTAGCCCTAAGAGATCTATCTAACTTTCTCCTGAAAACATCCAGTGAATCGGCCTCCACTGCCGTCTGTGGCAGAGAATTCCACAGATTCACAACTCTCTGGGTGAAAAAGTTTTTCCTCATCTCAGTCCTAAATGGCCGACCCCTTATTCTTAAACTGTGGTCCCTAATTCTGGACTCCCCCAACATGGGGAACATTTTTCCTGCGTTGAGCCTGTCCAATCCCTTAAGAATGTTATATGTTTCTATAAGATCCCCTCTCATCCTTCTAAATTCCAGTGAATATAAGCCCGGTCGATCCATTCTTTCATCATATGTCATATTAACCTATAATCCTGCACATCTTTGGGATGTAGGAGGAAACCGGAACACATAGAAACATAGAGAATAGGTGCAGGAGTAGGCCATTCGGCCCTTCGAGCCTGCACCGCCATTCAATGTGATCATGGCTGATCATCCAACTCAGTATCCCGTACCTGCCTTCTCTCCATACCCCCTGATCCCCTTAGCCACAAGGGCCACATCTAACTCCCTCTTAAATATAGCCAATGAACTGGCCTCAACTACCCTCTGTGGCAGAGAGTTCCAGAGACCCACCACTCTCTGTGTGAAAAAAGTCCTTCTCATCTCGGTCCTAAAGGATTTCCCCCTTATCCTTAAGCTGTGACCCCTTGTCCTGGACCTCCCCAACATCGGGAACAATCTTCCTGCATCTAGCCTGTCCAACCCCTTAAGAATTTTGTAAGTTTCTATAAGATCGCCTCTCAATCCCCTAAATTCTAGAGAGTATAAACCGAGTCTATCCAGTCTTTGTTCATAAGACAGTCCTGACATCCCAGGAAACCCCCGGAGGAAACCCGCGGGGTCACTGGGAGAACGTGCAAACTCTACACGCTGCATAACCGCGATCACTGCCAACCCAATGCACGCTGCTCATAATTTTATTGGGATTAAAGTCTTACAGAGCTGCAACAAGACTTCTTGACTGGAGACAGTACATGTTCCATGGGCAACACAGACTCTGTTCCGAGTCCATCCAGTGCCATCCTACCACAACCAGAGAGAAGGCCGACACGTTGGCGCAGTGTTAGAGTTGCTGCCTAACGTCCCTGTCCCACTTAGGAATCCTGAACTGAAACCTCTGGAGACTTTGTGCCTCCGTGCGGTTCCCGGAGGTTTTTGTCTGTCTCCTTAATGGTCGGAAGTGGTTTCCGTTTTAAAAATCGTTTTTTTAGTCGAAGCCGGATGCGATGCTAGTTGAAGGTGGTTGCCGGAGGACAAAAACCTCCGGGAACCGCACGGAAACCTTGGGTGGGGCGCAAAGTCTCCAGAGGTTTCCGTTCGGGTTTCCTAAGTGGGACAGGGGCACTACGGCGTTTGTAGTGCCGGAGACCCGGGTTCGATCCCGACTACGGGCGCTGCCCGTACAGTGTTTGCACGTTCTCCCCGTGACCTGCGTGGGTTTTCTCTGAGATCTCCGGTTTCCTCCCACACTCCAAAGACGTACAGGTTTGTAGGTTAATTGGCTTGGTGTAAATGTAAATTGTCCCTAGTGTGTGTAGGATAGTGTTAGTGTGCGGGGATCGCTGGTCGGGGCAGACTCGATGGGCCGAAGGGCCTGTTTCTGCGCTGTATCAATAAACTATACTAAATTAAACCTGAACTACTATCTACCTAATCGGGTACCTTTGATCGGACGTTACTAACTTTACCTTGCACTTAATGGTATTCCCTCATCCTTTACCGCTCGATTGTAATCATGTATTATCTTTCCGCTGGCTGGTTAGCACACAACAAAAGCTTTTCACTGTACCTCGGTACACGTGACAATAATCTAAACTGATGCCTCTGAATCATCTCTACAGACAGACACAGAGTGCTGGAGTAACTCAGCGGGTCAGGCAGCATCTCTGGAGAACATGGATGGGGGACATTTCTAGTCGGGACCCTTCTTCAGTGGGAACAGCAAGATTGGCGTTGCAAGCGGGCTAGCATGGAGCAAATGGGCCGAGTGGTCTCCCCGGGTGGGTGTGCTACCCCCTCGCTGTCTCTGGAGGCTGTGTATCTCCAGCTTGGGACCTGCTTCCCAGGGAGTTTCATCCACCCAGTCCCGGTCCCGGTCCCGACCTCACCTGCCGCGGGTCCCCGGCCGCCTCGCCTCCTCTCCCCGCCGCTCCAGCCGCTCCAGCCGCTCCCTGCCCCACCACAACCGTCCCCTCTCCCGGCTCATTCTCGAACGCGGCGCCCCGCTCGGAAAACAACAGCCCCCCGGCCGCTGGGACAACGCTGGCTGTCACGGTGCCCCCGCCCCCCATAGTCCACTCATAACTCCCCCGGCCCCGGGACCCTGCCCCAAGAGACTGCTTCACACCCACCCCCCGTCTCCCATCCCCTAGTCCAGTCTCACCAGCCCTTACCCTGGGCACCCTGCCCCTGGGACCCTGCCCCTGCCCCTGGGGACCCTGCCCCTGCCCCTGGCACCCTGCCCCTGCCCCCGGGACCCTGCCCCTGCCCCTGCCCCCGGGACCCTGCCCCTGCCCCTGGGACCCTGCCCCTGCCCCTGGGACCCTGCCCCTGCCCCTGGGGACCCTGCCCCTGGGACCCTGCCCCTGTGACCCTGCCCCTTTCGACCCTGCCCCTGCCTCTGTCCCTGGGACCCTGCCCCTGCCCCTGGGACCCTGCCCCTGCCCCTGGGATTCTGCCCCTGCCCCTGCCCCTGGGACCCTGCCCCTGTGACCCTGCCCCTTTCGACCCTGCCCCTGCTTCTGTCCCTGGGACCCTGCCCCTGGGACCCTGCCCCTGCCCCTGGGATCTTGCCCCTGGGACCCTGCCCCTGCCCCTGGGACCCTGCCCCTGGGACCCTGCCCCTGCCCCTGGGACCCTGCCCCTGGGACCCTGCCCCTGGGACCCTGCCCCTGCCCCTGCCCCTGGGACCCTGCCCCTGGGACCCTGCCCCTGGGACCCTGCCCCTGCCCCTGGGATCCTGCCCCTGGGACCCTGCCCCTGGGACCCTGCCCCTGCCCCTGGGACCCTGCCCCTGCCCCTGGGAACATGCCCCTGCCCCTGCCCCTGGGACCCTGCCCCTGCCCCTGGGAACCTGCCCCTGCCCCTGCCCCTGGGACCCTGCCCCTGGGACCCTGCCCCTGTGACCCTGCCCCTTTCGACCCTGCCCCTGCTTCTGTCCCTGGGACCCTGCCCCTGCCCCTGCCCCTGGGACCCTGCCCCTGGGACCCTGCCCCTGGGACCCTCCCCCTGCCCCTGTCCCTGGGACCCTGCCCCTGGGACCCTGCCCCTGTGACCCTGCCCTGCCCCTGCCCCTGGGACACTGCCCCTGTGACCCAGCCCCTGCCCCTGCCCCTGGGACGCTGCCCCTGCCCCTGGGATCCTGCCCCTGCCCCTGCCCCTGGGATCCTGCCCCTGCCCCTGGGATCCTGCCCCTGCCCCTGCCCCTGGGACCCTGCCCCTGGGATCCTGCCCCTGCCCCTGCCCCTGGGACCCTGCCCCTGCCCCTGGGATCCTGCCCCTGCCCCTGCCCCTGCCCCTGGGACCCTGCCCCTGGGACCCTGCCCCTGTGACCCTGCCCCTTTCGACCCTGCCCCTGCTTCTGTCCCTGGGACCCTGCCCCTGCCCCTGCCCCTGGGACCCTACCCCTGGGACCCTGCCCCTGCCCCTGGGACCCTGCCCCTGGGACCCTGCCCCTGCCCCTGCCCCTGCGCCTGGGACCCTGCCCCTGCCCCTGGGACCCTGCCCCAGCCCCTGTGACACTGCCCCTGCCCCTGGGACCCTGCCCCTGCCCCTGTGACCCTGCCCCTGTGACCCTGCCCCTGTGACCCTGCCCCTGCCCCTGGGACCCTGCCCCTGCCCCTGGGACCCTGCCCCTGCCCCTGCCCCTGTGACCCTGCCCCTGGGACCCTGCCCCTGTCCCTGCCCCTGCCCCTGGGACCCTGCCCCTGCCCCTGCCCCTGTGACCCTGCCCCTGTGACCCTGCCCCTGGGACCCTGCCCCTTGAACCCTGCCCCTGGGACCCTGCCCCTGGGACCCTGCCCCTGGGACCCTTCCCCTGGGACCCTGCCTCTGCCCCTGGGACCCTGCCCCTGGGACCCTGCCCCTGGGACCCTGCCTCTGCCCCTGGGACCCTGCCCCTGGGACCCTGCCCCTGCCCCTGTGACCCTGCCCCTGTGACCCTGCCCCTGTGACCCTGCCCCTGCCCCTGCCCCTGGGACCCTGCCCCTGCCCCTGCCCCTGCCTCTGCCCCTGGGACCCTGCCCCTGGGACCCTGCCCCTGGGACCCTGCCCCTGTGACCCTGCCCCTGGGACCCTGCCCCTGGGACCCTGCCCCTGCCCCTGTGACCCTGTCCCTGTGACCCTGCCCCTGTGACCCTGCCCCTGCCCCTGCCCCTGCCCCTGGGACCATGCCCCTGCCCCTGCCCCTGCCTCTGCCCCTGGGACCCTGCCCCTGGGACCCTGCCCTTGTGACCGTGCCCCTGGGACCCTGCCCCTGCCCCTGTGACCCTGCCCCTGGGACCCTGCCCCTGGGACCCTGCCCCTGGGACCCTGCCCCTGCCCCTGGGACCCTGCCCCTGCCCCTGCCCCTGGGACCCTGCCCCTGCCCCTGCCCCTGCCCCTGGGACCCTGCCCCTGGGACCCTGCCCCTGCCCCTGCCCCTGCCCCTGCCCCTGGGACCCTGCCCCTGCCCCTGGGACCCTGCCCCTGCCCCTGCCCCTGGGACCCTGCCCCTGGGACCCTGCCCCTGTGACCCTGCCCCAGCCCCTGCCCCTGCCCCTGTGACCCTGCCCCTGCCCCTGCCCCTGCCCCTGTGACCCTGCCCCTGCCCCTGCCCCTGGGACCCTGCCCCTGCCCCTGCCCCTGGGATCCTGCCCCTGGGACCCTGCCCCAGCCCCTGCCCCTGCCCCTGGGACGCTGCCCCTGGGGCACTGCCCCTGCCCCTGGGACCATGCCCCTGCCCCTGGGACCCTGCCCCTGCCCTTGCCCCTGCCCCTGCCTCTGGGACTCTGGTCACACAGTGTAGAAGGAAACCGGGGCACCCGGAGAAAAACCCACGCGGGTCACGGGGGGAACGTGCAAACTCCATACAGACAGCATAGAAACATGGGAAACAGGTGCAGGAGGAGGCCATTCGGCCCTTCCAGCTAGCACTGCCATTTAATATGATCATGGCTGATCATCCACAATCAGTTACCCCGTTCCTGCCTTCTCCACATATCCCTTGATTTCCGTTAGCCCTAAGAGCGAAATCTGACTCTCTGTTGAAAACTAGATTCTAAAAGCATGAGGGGCGTAGAGATGGTACATGGCACAGTCTGTTTCCCAGGGGAGGGGAGTCTAAACTAATCTAATACACGGATAGGACAGGTTTGGAGGGATATGGACCAAATGCGGGCAGGTGGGGCTAGTGTAGCTGGGACATGTTGGCCGGTGTGGGCAAGTTGGGCCGAAGGGCCTGTTTCCACACTGTATCACTGTGACTGCAGAAGAGCGTTGGTTTATTGTGGGAGGTGAAGCATGTAGAGGGGACATGAGGGGCAGGTTTTTCACTCAGAGGGTGGTGGTCGCATGGAAAAGAGTTGCCAGGGAACGTGGGTGGAGGCAGCTACAATGACAGTGTTTAAAAGGTAATTGGACAGTTTCATGGAGAGGACACCGGCCAAATGCAGGCGAGCTGGCCTTGGATGACACGGTGTTACAGTGGGACAGTTGCTGCCTCACAGCGCCAGAGGCCCAGGTTCCATCCTGACTACGGGTGCTGTCTGTACGGAGTTTGCACGTTCTCCCCGTGACTGCGTGGGTTTTGTCCAAGATCTGCGGTTTCCTCCCACACCCCAAAGACGTACAGGTTTGTAGGTTCATTGGCTTGGTAAATTGTCCCTAGTGTGTGTAGGATAGTGTTAATGACAATAGACAATAGGTGCAGGAGTAGGCCATTCAATGAGCCAGCACCGCCATTCAATGTGATCATGGCTGATCATCCCCAATCAGTTCCCCGTTCCTGCCTTCTCCCCATATCCCCTGACTCTGCTATCTTTAAGAGCCCTATCTAGCTCTCTCTTGAAAGCATCCAGAGAACCGGCCTCCACCGCCCTTTGAGGCAGAGAATTCCACAGACTCACCACTCTCTGTGAGAAAAAATGTTTCCTCGTCTCTGTTCTAAATGGCTTACTCCTTATTCTTAAACTGTGGCCCCTGGTTCTGGACTCCCCCAACATCGGGCACATGTTTCCTGCCTCTAGCGTGTCCAAGCCCTGAACAATCTTATATGAGTTTCAATGAGATCCCCGCTCATCCTTCTAAACTCCAGAGTGTACAAGCCCAGCTGCTCCATTCTCTCAGCATATGACAGTCGCGCCATCCCGGGAATTAACCTTGTACTTATCTGGGACACATGACAATAAACTCTCTTGTCTTGACCTGACATGTTTCCGAGTTGTCTACCTCTACGACTCAATGGCTCCTGGTCTTAAAGTGCAGGGACAAGTTGGTAGTGGGTCTAAGGAGTGAGTTTTTGGAAGATAGACACAAAATGCTGGAGTAACTCAGCGGGACAGGCAGCATCTCTGGAAAGAAGGAATGGGTGACATTTTGTCCCCTTCTTTCGACTGATATTTGGAACCTGCTGCCATAGTATGTGGTGGAATCAGATACAGACATTATATTTAAGAGGCATTTAGACAGGCAGTGAAACAGCCAAGGCATTGGAAGAAGGAACTGCAGATGCTGGTTTACAAAAAAAGGGTGGTCACAGTGGCGCAGCGGTAGAGTTGCTGCCTTACAGCGCTCGCAGCGCTGGAGACACGGGTTCGATCCCGACCACGGGTGCTGTCTGTACGGAGTTTGCACGTTCTCCTCGTGACCTGCGTGGGCTTTTCCCAAGATCTTCGGTTTCCTCCCACACTCCAAAGACGTACAGGTTTGTGGGTTAATTGGCTTGGTGTAAATGTAAAAATTGGCCCTTGTGTGTGTGTGGTAGTGTTAGTGTGTGGGGATCGCTGGTTGGTGAGGACCCGGTGGGCCGAAGGGCCTGTTTCCGCTCTGTATAACTAAACGCAAAGTGCTGGAGTAACTCAGCGGGTCAGTCAGCATCTCTGGAGAACATGGATGGGCGACATTTCGAGTCGGGCTTCTTCAGGCTGGTTGAAGTGGGTGGGTGGGTTGGGGAGGGGGGGGATGAAGCTGGAAGAGAGGAAGGGGCAGTCGCAGGGAGAACATACAAACTCCACACAGACAGCACCCGTAGTCAGGATTGAACCGGGGTCTCTGGCGCTGTGAGGCAACAACTCTACCGCTGCGCCACCGTGCTCACACTTGTTCCATATCCGCCCATTCCCTGAATATCCACATGATCTATGCATTTATAACCAGAGAAAAAGAGCGATCAGATTCATCAGAAGGCTATGAGCATTATAGGGTGGTGAATCTGCGGAATTCAATGGCAGACGGCTGTGAAGTCCGTCAATGGATAGTTTTAAGGCAGGGATAGATAGATTTTTGATTATATCATGTGGTCATGTGATAGGAGCAGAATTAGGCCATTCGGCCCATTAAATCTACTGCACCATTCAACCATGGCTGATCTATCTCTCCCTCCTAACCCCATTCTCCTGCCTTCTCCCCATAACCTCTGACACCCGTACTGATCAAGAATCTATCTATCTCTGCCATAACAATATCCACTTGGCATCCACAGCCGTCTGTGGCAAAGAATTCCACAGATTCGCCACCCTCTGACTGAAGAAATTCCTCCTCATCTCTTTCCTAAAGGAACGTCCTTTAATTCAGAGGCTGTGGCCTCTGGTCCTAGACTCTCCCACTTGTGGAAACATCATATCCACTCTATCCAAGCCTTTCACTATTCAATACCTTTTAATGAGGATCCCCCTTACCCTTCTAAACTCCGGCCCAGTGCTGTCAAACGCTCATCACAGGTTAACCCACTCATTCCTGGGATCGTTCTTGTAAACCTCCTCTGGACCCTCTCCAGAGCCGGCACATCCTTCCTTAGATATGGGGCCCAAAATGGTGGTGGAGGCCAAGTCAGTGTATATTTATAAGGCAGAGATAGATAGATTCTTGATTAGTACAGATGTCAGAGTTATGGGGAGAAGGCGAGGGAATTAGGTCAGGAGGGAGAGATAGATCAGCCATGACTGAATGGCGGAGTAGACTTGATGGGCCGAATGGCCTCATTATGCTCCTATCACTTATGAGCTTGTGTTTCTGTCCGATTCCTTCATTTTCCACAGCTTTAACAAGCAATAGATAGTGATCTGTCTTCCCAGCCGCCTCCTTCACACCACAGTTTACCACTAATCCCCTCGACAACACTGGCCGCGCCCTATCACAAACATTCCCTTTATCCTATCCATCTCCCTCCCGCAGCTAAATACAAACTTACTTTCCCCATTCAGATAAACATAGAACATAGAATACACTCCAGAACCAGGGGCCACACAGTCTTAGAATAAAGGGGAGGCCATTTAAGACTGAGGTGAGAACAAACTTTTTCACCCAGAGAGTCGTGAATTTGTGGAATTCCCTGCCACGGAGGGCAGTGGAGGCCAAATCACTGGATGGATTTAAGAGAGAGTTAGATAGAGCTCTAGGGACTAGTGGAGTCAAGGAATATTGGGAGAAGGCAGGCACGGGTTATTGATTGGGGACGATCAGCCATGATCACAATGAATGGCGGTACTGGCTCGAAGGGCTGAATGGCCTCCTCCTGCATCTATTTTCTATGTTTCTATGTTTCTAGAACAGTACAGGACAGACGAGGCCCTTCGGCCCACAATGTCTGTGCCGAACATGATGCCAAGATTAACTAATCTAGACTCAGGGCCATCGTAACGCATGGGCACACTGAGCCGTTGCATAGGGGCCCCATCCTAATCACTGTATGTTGTAACTCGCTGTCAATAAATAAACACTATACTATACTAAACTATAAATATTTGTTATTGGAAATGCATATTTAGATGTGTTTTACTAAAGATAATGAACAATATTAATGTGGACATTGACATCCGCCTCTGATTTAGTAGCACGGTTGGTAATCCTGGCTAAATTGGAGAGGCTAGGACTTCAAAATGGGGTCAAAGCTTCAGGGCTGCTGGGAGATTTGGTCAATTTGGAGTTGCTCTCTGCAGAGCTGGGACACGCTGCGGAGCGGTGCCAATGTGTCGAGAGCCTAGATACAAGCTGCAGGAAAAAAAGATCTGCAGACCCTGTCAATTAGGTGCAAAATGCCTAGAATGGATTGGGTGGCTGCAAACCAGACATACACCTTGAAAATAGTTGTAAATAATGTTGCAGAGTTCTACTTTGATTGGATGAGGTATTGAGCCTTGTCTCGGTATCCTGCAGATCGGGGTAAATGTTTCTAAGTTGGCTTCCTTGAGAAGTCCAGTTTGACTACAATGTATTGAGCTGCTGTATTATTGGGTTAGGGAAATGCCTGTTATGTATGGGGTTGATCGATATCTGTAATTGGATTATTAAGAGACCACCCCCATGTGGTTCGGCCCGAGGTCCACTAGCACGAGGTCCTGCGTCGATCTTCTGGAAGAGCACTTGGGACAGCGTGACCTTCTGGAGTGTCTCTGTTGAAACACGCGCTGGATTCTATATCAGCTGACGCTGAACAGAAAGTGAACACGAGGCAAGAGGCGGAAGGACTGAGCGAGGAAATGGAGAACCTGGAAGTGATCTTTCTCACAGTTCTTGGGAACGACATTCTTGAAAGAGTGAACCACACAAGTCAGGTCCTGCAGTCAGAGGATGTGAACATACTTGTGGCCAGGAATCTTCTTGAGTCGCTCAAAAAACGTATTTTCAGTAAATTAGAGACAAATTTAGTGAATACGGACTGAAAGCCAGGAGTGATAATAATATTAATACATTTATTTGTATAGCACATTTAAAACACAACTCACGTTGACCAAAGTGCA
>CAUPSL010000058.1:37500-73386 GCA_963514005.1 Raja brachyura
CATAAGAGTGCAGTCTTATCTGGTGGAGGTCGGCCGAGGATGTGTCATGTGCCACGAGGTACAGTGAAAAGCCTTTGTTGCGTGCTAACCAGTCAGCGGAAAGACAATACATGATTACAATCGAGCCGTCCACAGTGTACAGATACATGATAAGGGAATAACGTTTAGTGCAAGGTAAAGCCAGCAAAGTCTGATCAAGGATAGTCCGAGGGTCACCAATGAGGTAGATAGTAGTTCAGGACCGCTCTCTGGTTGTGGTAGGATGGTTCAGTTGCCTGATAACAGCTGGGATGAAACTGTCCCTGAATCTGGAGGTGTGCGTTTTCACACTTCTGTACCTTTTGGCCGATGGGAGAGGGGAGAAGAGGGAGTGGCCGGGCTGCGACTGGTCCTTGATGATGCTGCCGGCCTTGCCGGGGCAGCGTGAGGTGTAGATGAGTCAACGGAGTCCATCCTTGTGAGAGGGGGAGAGTGACTGCCCCACATCACCCCCACACCCCCAAACCCCTCCCCCAAACCTTTAATACCAAAATAATAATCCTTTCTAGTCTGCGTAATTTATGTATTTGTGGCATAACTGAGTCTATGTGCCTGTGCAGCAAGGTGTTCACTGTACTTATATCTCACCGGATTCATTGCACAAGCCAATAAATGAACTCAATGGCAATCCAGACTGGCTTTGTTTCATAGAGATAATATATATAAGCATCTGGATAAACAGGGTCTGATCAAGAACAGTCAAATGGATTTGTGCCTGGAAGGTCATGTTTGACAAACCTTCTTCAATTTTTGGAAGAGGTTACTTGGGAAATTGATGAGGGTAAAGCAGTGGATGTTGTCTATATGGATTTTAGTAAGGCCTTTGACAAGGTTCCTCATGGAAGGTTGGTTAAGAAGGTTCAACTGTTGGGTGTTAATGGCGGAGTAGCAAGATGGATTCAACAGTGGCTGAATGGGAGATGCCAGAGAGTAATGGTGGATGGCTGCTTGTCAGGTTGGAAGCCGGTGACCAGTGGGGTGCCTCAGGGATCTGTGTTGGGTCCACTGTTGTTTGTCATGTACATCAATGATCTAGATGATGGGGTGGAAAATTGGATAAGTAAGTATGCAGATGATACTAAGATAGGTGGTGTTGTGGATAATGAGGTAGATTTTCAAAGTCTACAGAGAGATTTGGGCCATTTGGAAGAGTGGGCAGAAAGATGGCAGATGGAGTTTAATGCTGATAAGTGTGAGGTGCTACATCTTGGCAGGACAAATCAAAGTAGGACGTACATGGTAAATGGTAGGGAATTGAGGAATGCTGTGGAACAGTGGGATCTATGAATAACTGTGCATAGTTCCCTGAAGGTGGAATCGCATGTAGATAGGGTGGTAAAGAAAGCTTTTGGTGTGCTGGCTTTTATAAATCAGAGCATTGAATATAGGAGTAGGGAAGTAATGTTAAAATTGTACAAGGCATTGGTAAGACCAATTCTGGAGTATGGTGTACAATTTTGGTCGCCTAATTATAGGAAGGATGTCAACAAAATAGAGAGAGTACAGAGGAGATTTACTAGAATGTTGCCTGGGTTCCAGCAACTAAGTTACAGAGAAAGGTTGAACAAGTTAGGTCTTTATTCTTTGGAGCGCAGAAGGTTAAGGGGGGACTTGATTGAGGTCTTTAAAATGATGAAAGGGATAGACAGAGTTGACGTGGATAAGCTTTTCCCATTGAGGGTAGGGAAGATTCAAACAAGAGGGCATGACATGAGAATTAAGGGACAGATGTTTAGGAGTAACATGAGGGGGAACTTCTTTACTCAGAGAGTGGTGGCTGTGTGGAATGATCTTCCAGCAGAAGTGGTGGAGGCAGGATCGATTTTAACATTTAAAAGTAAAGTGGATAGGTATACGGACGGGAAGGGAATGGAGGGGTATGGTCTGAGTGCAGGTAGATGGGACTAGGGGAAAATAAATGGTCGGCACGGACTGGAAGGGCCGAGAAGGCCTGTTTCTGTGCTGTAATTGTTATATGGTTATATGGTTATATGTGATGGAAGGAACTGCAGATGTTTTAAACCAAAGATGGACACAAACAGCTGGAGAAACTCAGCGGGTGCAGCAGCATCTAAGGAGCGAAGGAGATAGGCGACGTTTCGGGTCGAGACCCTTCTTCAGACTGATCAGGGATCAGGGAAACGAGAGATATAGACGGTGATGTGGAGAGATGAAGAACAATGAATGAAAGATATGCAAAAAAGTATCGATGATAAAGGAAACAGGCCATTGTAAGCTGTTTGTAGTGTGAAAATGAGAAGCTAGTGCGACTTGGGTGGGGGGGGAGATAGAGAGAGAAGGAATGCCGGCAGGAGGGCTGAGGGAGAGGTGGGAAGGGGAGGAGGCAGTCTGGGTTAACAGAATTGAGAAAATTCAATGTTTAAGCCCAGAGGATGCAGACTCCCCAAGCGGAATATGAGGTGCTGTTCCTCCAACTTACGGTGTTGCTCACTCTGGCCATGGAGGAGGCCCAGGACCGAGAGGTCGGATACGGAATGGGAGGGGGAGTTGAAGTGCTGAGCCACCGGGAGGTCGGGTTGGTTATTGCGGACCGAGCGGAGGTGTTCGGCGAAACGATCGCCCAGCCTCCGCTTGGTCTCACCGATGTAGATCAGCTGGCATCTGGAGCAACGGATGCAGTAGATGAGGTTGGAGGAGGTGCAGGTGAACCTCTGTCGGACTTGGAAGGACTGCTTGGGTCCCTGAAAGGAGTGGATGGGGGAGGTGAAGGGACAAGTGTAGCATCTCTTGCGGTTGCAAGGGAAAGTGCCCGGGGAAGGAGTGGAGCGGGAGGGAAGGGAAGAATTGACGAGGGAGTTGCGGAGGGAGCGGTCTTTGCGGAAGGCAGATAGGGGGGGAGATGGGAAGATGTGGCGAGTGGAGGGGTCACGTTGGAGGTGGCGAAACTGGCGGAGGACTATCTGTTGTATGCGCTGGCTGGTGGGGTGAAAGGTGAGGACCAGGGGGACTCGGCCCTTGTTGTGAGTGGGGGAATGGGGAGAGAGGGCAGTGTTGCGGGGTATGGAGGAGACCCTGGTGCGAGCCTCATCTATAGTGGGGGAGGGGAATCCCCGTTCTCTGAAGAACGAGGACATTTGCGATGACCTGGTGTGGAACACGTCATCCTGGGAGCAGATGCGGCGTAGTCGGAGGAATTGGGAATAGGGGATGGAGTCCTTACAGGAAGCAGGGTGGGAGGAAGAGTAGTCCAGGTAGCTGTGGGAGTCAGTTGGTTTGTAGTGGATGTCAGTCAGGAGTGTATCACCTGCAATAGAGTTGGTGAGGTCAAGGAATGGTAGGGAAATGTCGGAAATGGTCCAAGTGTATTTGAGTGCCGGATGGAAGTTGGTGGTGAAATGGATGAAGTCAGTCAGTTGTGCGTGGGTGCAGGAGGTGACACCAAAGCAGTCGTCAATGTAACGGAGGTAAAGGTCGGGGGTGGGGCCCTGGTACGCCGAGAACAAGGATTGTTCGAAGATAAAATGTAATTAAGAGAGTGGAACGAGTCGGAGAACCAGGGTGGGGGAGGGGCGGAGAGAGAGAGGGAAAGCAAGAGCTACTTGAAGTTAGAGAAGTCAATGTTCATACCGCTGGGGTGTGAGCTGCCCAAGCGAAATATGAGGTGCTGTTCCTCCAATTTGCGCTGGGCCTCACTCTGACAGTGGAGGAGGCCCAGGACAGAAAGGTCAGTGTGGGAATGGGGGGAGGTGTTGAAGTGTTTGGGGGGGTATTAGCTACGGGGAGATGTTCCACAAACTTGGATTGTTTTCTCTGGAAAGTCAGAGGTTGAGAGGAGACTTGATAGAAGTATATAAATTACTGAAGAATTGTGAGCAGTTTTGGGCCCCGTATCTGAGGAAGGATGTGCTGGCTCTGGAGAGGGTCCAGAGGGGGTTTACGAGAATGATCCCCAGATCCCCGAGAATGAGCATTTGTTGGCGCTGGGCCTGTACTCGCTGGAGTTTAGAAGAATGAATGGGGGGACCTCATTGAAACATACAGAATAATAAAAGGCCTGGATAGAGTGGATGTGGAGAGGATATTTCCACTAGAGGGAGAGTCTAGGACCAGAGGTCACAACCTCGGAATAAAAGGACGTACTTTTAGAAAGGAGATGAGGAGGAATTTCTTCCTTGACGGAGAGGTGACATTCCATGTCGCTTCTCCACCTTCGCTCTCGTGGCCTAACAGCTTGGATTGGAGCGGCCTTTCCCGGAGTCGGGCCCAGAGTTTCAGCAGCAGGCGCCGCGTGGACTTTTCCATCCCGGAGCGTGGCGAACCCTTGCCGGGAGCCGCCAGGAAGGAATGCTCTGATCGCTGGCCTGGTGACTTTGGCATAGTGGGGCTGTTGTCTGCGGAGCTTCTAGCTGCGGGCATGGCATGGACTTACCATCCGGAGTCTGGGATCCCTCGCCGGGGCTCGCCAGAGAAGAGCTCCGACCGCCGGCCTGTGGCCTATACCATCCTGAAGCCACGGTCTCCGGTAGGAAAGTGGCCGATTGGGGCGCTCCAAGTGTGTTCGACCGTCCTGACGTCGGAGTTTCGATCATCCCGACGTGAGGGCTTGTACATCGGGCCGTCCGTAGCAGCGACTACGGAGGGTTCTTTGCCCCGACCACTGGTGATCAAAGGAGGAGGAGGGCTGGCTAAACTTTGTTGTCTTCCACCGCAGTGAAGATGTTGTGGTGGATGTTTGTGTTAAATTCTATTGTGTATTGTGTGTTCTTGGTTAAAGTGTATCGCTGCTGGCAAATTCATTTCACTGCACCTTAGTTGGTGCATGAAGAATAAATTTGACTTTGGCATCATGTTCAGCATAGACATTGTGGGCCGAAGGGCCTGTTCCTGAACTGTACTCTTCTATGTTCCATATTTACTTTATTTTCCTTTTTTTCTTTTTGTTCATTTTTCCTCTTTTTCTTTTAAAAAAATGTTTTTCTTTTTCTTTTTTCTTCT
Organism: Raja brachyura; assembly: GCA_963514005.1. The sequence continues at coordinate 42,496 of CAUPSL010000058.1, forward strand.
ATTTCATTTTTTCCCTTTTTTCCTTTTTTTGCTTTTTGCTTTTTTCCCCTTCCTTTTCTCATTTACCTTTCTTCTTTTTCCTTTTTCCTCTTCTTTTTCTCTTTCCTCTTTTGCATTTTCTCTTTGTTCTTTTTCTTCATCTTTTTTTCTTTCCTCTTTTGCATTTTCTCTTTGTTCTTTTTCTTCTTCTTTTTCTTTTTCCTCTTTTGCATTTTCTCTTTTTTCTTTTTCTTCATCTTTTTTTCTTTCCTCTTTTGCATTTTCTCTTTGTTCTTTTTCTTCTTCTTTTTCTCTTTCCTCTTTTGCATTTTCTCTTTTTTCTTTTTCTTCATCTTTTTTTCTTTCCTCTTTTGCATTTTCTCTTTGTTCTTTTTCTTCATCTTTTTTTCTTTCCTCTTTTGCATTTTCTCTTTGTTCTTTTTCTTCATCTTTTTTTCTTTCCTCTTTTGCATTTTCTCTTTGTTCTTTTTCTTCTTTTTCTCTTTCCTCTTTTGCATTTTCTCTTTTTTCTTTTTCTTCATCTTTTTTTCTTTCCTCTTTTGCATTTTCTCTTTGTTCTTTTTCTTCATCTTTTTTTCTTTCCTCTTTTGCATTTTCTCTTTTTTCTTTTTCTTCATCTTTTTTTCTTTCCTCTTTTGCATTTTCTCTTTGTTCTTTTTCTTCTTCTTTTTCTCTTTCCTCTTTTGCATTTTCTCTTTGTTCTTTTTCTTCATCTTTTTTTCTTTCCTCTTTTGCATTTTCTCTTTTTTCTTTTTCTTCTTCTTTTTCTCTTTCCTCTTTTGCATTTTCTCTTTTTTCTTTTTCCTCTTCTTTTTTTCTTTCCTCTTTTGCATTTTCTCTTTTTTTCCTCTTTTTTTATTTTTATCTTTTTTCTTTAACTTTGGTCTCTTGGTATCCAGAAGGATAGCTCTTGAATCTCAGTTACGTGATTCCTCATGACACTACTTGAATGTTACTGAGAGGCTAAAGATCCACCAGTATCGCAGTTATTCAATAAGCTCCCATAGTCCAGCCTGTTAACTCAAATGCAGGACTTCTGGCTGTCTTGTGCACCCTAAAGTGTTTTTGCCCAATATCAACAATCTAGAAACATCGAAACATCGAAACATAGAAAATAGGTGCAGGAGGAGGCCATTCAGCCCTTCGATTTGAACATGGCTGATCATCCAAAATCAGTACCCTGTTCCTGCTTTCTCCCCATATCCCTTGATTCCATTATATCCCTTTAGCCCTAAGAGCTAAATCTCTCTCTTGAAAACATCCAGTGAATTGGCCTCCACTGCCGTCTGTGGCAGAGAATTCCACAGATTCACAACTCTCTGGGTGAAAAGGCGTTTCCTCATCTCAGTCCTAAATGGCCGACCCCTTATTCTTAAACTGTGACGGCTGGTTCTGGACTCCCCCAACATCGGGAACATATTCCCTTCATCGAGCCTGTCCAATGCCTTGTTAGTTTTCTTTTTGGAGAAACAGGCCCTTCGGCCCCACGGAGTTTGCACATGAACACTATCCTACACACACTAGGGACAAGTTACATTTACACCAAGCCAAATTACCTACAAACCTGTACGTCTTTGGAATGTGGGAGGTAACCGAAGATCTCGGAGAAAACCCACGCAGGTCACGGGGAGAACGTACAAACTCCATACAGACAGCACCCGTAGTCAGGATTGAACCCGGGTCTCTGGCGCTGTGAGGCAGCAACTCTACCGCTGCGCCACCGTGCCGCATGAAGGCACTGCCTGACAGATTACAGGGCAAGTCGCCATGTATCTGCTCTCTCAGGTGTCTGCAAAAGCTCTGGTGATGCTGCTGCTGTGAAGAGCAGGAGAGATTCCTTGAGGCTTTCACCAAGAACCCTGTCTTGCTGTGCCAACAAGATCCAGCTTTGAAACAGGCCCTTCAGCCCATCCAGTCCACGCTGACCATCGATCACCCGTTCACACCAGTTCCACGTTATCCTACTTTCTCATCCACTCCCTACACATCAGGGGCAATGTAAAGAGGGGCCGATGAACCTACAAACCTGCACATCTTTGGGATGTGGGAGGAAACCGGAGCGGTCACGGGGAGAACGTACAGAGGGTCGAACCCGGGTCCCTGGCGCTGTGAGGTAGCGGCTCTACTCGCTGCGCCACCGTGCCAAGGATATAAGGTGGGAAATGGGAGAACATGCAAACTCCACACAGACAACACCCGAGGGCAGTTTACTTCCATGTTCTTTTAATATATATCATAACAGAACTTGCACTCCGAAAGTGTGTGTTTCATATTGCATCTTTTTCTTTCTATTACCCATAACACTGGATAGAACAGTACTCACAGTGGCACAGCGGTAGAGTTGCTGCCTCACAGCGCCAGAGACCCGGGTTCGATCCCAACCACGGGTGCTGTCTGTACAGAGTTTGTACGTTCGCCCCGTGTACTGTGTGGGTTTTCTCCAAGTTCTTGGGTTTCCTCCCACGCTACAAAGATGTGCAGGTTTGTAGGTAATTTGGCTTGGTGTAAATGTAAATTGTCCCCAGTGTGTGTGGGATAGGGAAGTATGCGGGGATCGCTGGGCCGAAGGGCCTGTTTCCACACTGTATTTCTAAGCTAAACTAATTGTAGGTCGTACCAAAGTTCATCAGGCAGCGTTTCAGCTGCATTCACACTGCCTCGAATTATGGAACAGCTCCTCATATTTCGCTTGGGCAGCTTACAACCCAATCTTTTGCCCAAATGTCAAGTAACCCTTGCACCCCCTCTCTCTCCGTCCCTCCCACACCCTAGTCAGCGTACTAGTGTCACTGTTTGTATCCCCTCATTATCATCTTCCCCACAACCAACAATGGACCATTGTGGGCTCCATCTTTCCTTGATCATCGTTGCTGGCTTTGATCTGTCATTATGCATATCTTTCATTAATCTGTTCTATGTTCCTTCTCATGTCCCTCTCCCCTGTTTGAAGTGGGGTCTCGACCCCAAAAGCCACCCATTCCTTTTCTCCAGAGATGCTGCCTGACCCGCTGAGTTACACCAGTTTTTTGTGGTGTCACTATACATAGGCAGTGAGATGCAACTTAGATAAGCATCTCAGATACAGTACAAGTGTATATTTAGTATACACTGAGTGGCGATTCTGTAAACTGTGGCAGTGTACTACACACTTGTACTGTAGCTGAGATGCTTATCTAAGATGTATCTATGTGTATATGTACAGTGATACTGTGTACGAAAATGAATTTCATTGTACCTCGGTACAAGTGACAACAAAGTACCAGACCGTGGCTCGGTGGTGCAGCGGTAGAGTTGCTGCCTTACAGCACCGGGGACCCGGGTTCGATCCTGACTACAGGTGCTGTCTGTACGGAGTTTGCACGTTCTCCCCGCGACCTGCGTGGGCATTCTCCGAGATCTTCGGGATTCCTCCCACACTCCAAAAACGTACAGGTTTGTAGGTTAATTGGCTTGGTGTAAATGTAAAATTGTCCCTCATGTGTGTGTGTGTGTGTAGGATAGTATTAATGTGCGGGGATCGCTGGTCGGCGCGGACTCGGTGGGCCGAAGGGCCTGATTCCACGCTGTATCTTTAAACTAAACTAGAAACTAAACCAAGGTCAATGGTAGACAAAAATGCTGGAGAAACTCAGCGAGTGAGGCAGCATCCCCTTCGCTCCATAGGTGCTGCCTCACCCGCTGAGTTTCCCCAGCATCTTAAACCAAACTCTATTAACCATATAACAATTACAGCACAGAAACAGGCCTTCTCGGCCCTTCCAGTCCGTGCCGACCATTTATTTTCCCCTAGTCCCATCTACCTGCACTCAGACCATACCCCTCCATTCCCTTCCCGTCCACTTTACTTTTAAATGTTAAAATCGATCCTGCCTCCACCACTTCTGCTGGAAGATCATTCCACACAGCCACCACTCTCTGAGTAAAGAAGTTCCCCCTCATGTTACCCCTAAACTTCTGTCCCTTAATTCTCATGTCATGAGAATTAAGGGACAGAATTCTCATGTCAAGAGGGAGTTAGATGTGGCCCTTGTGGCTAAAGGGATCAGGGGGTATGGAGAGAAGGCAGGTACGGGATACTGAGTTGGATGATCAGCCATGATCATATTGAATGGCGGTGCAGGCTCGAAGGGCCGAATGGCCTACTCCTGCACCTAATTTCTATGTTTCTATGTTTCTATGCCCTCTTGTTTGAATCTTCCCTACCCTCAATGGGAAAAGCTTATCCACGTCAACTCTGTCTGTCCCTTTCATCATTTTAAAGACCTCAATCAAGTCCCCCCTTAACCTTCTGCGCTCCAAAGAATAGAGACCTCTAGTTTCCCTCTCTCCTGACTCTCAGTCTGAAGAAGGGTCTCGACACTCCAGCGTTTTGTGTTTAGTTTGATGGTTCACGTGTTGATGGTTTATATCCGACGCTGGGGTGGGCTTTAGGACCGCGGTGAACTGCTGGTGGAGGGAAGCTAAATATGTGAATGGAGCGGCCGGGCGCTAGGACCCGGCGGAGGGCGCTGAGCTGCAGCGGGCTGTGGCACAGATTGCAGCCGGCTTTGGGCGCTCTGTTCCCGGGGCGAGAAGCTGCCAGCTCCCGGTGGCGGGCGGAGCGGGGGTTGGAGGGGGGGGAGATTTTATTTGAATATTATTTTTTTGGAGGGGGTGGGTGAAAAAGCACACACACACACACACACACACCCCTGGAGGAAGATGGCCGCTGATTGATGGAGACTACACGGTGTTGGATTGGGAAAAGATGATGTTTTAAATACTAATCGCCGGTCATGGATGAGGAGTGAGTTCACTTTCACAACATAACTAGCAGGCCTTACTAAATAATCATTCACAAACACATAGAAACCCGCCTACAGGGCGCTTCTGCAATGTATATGTATATGTATTATTAGCTTAATTGGAAAAATCAATTTTTTAAAAGCCCTTGTACTCAGTCTGGCTGCAATTGACAAGAATGTTATTTTTTTTTGTGAATGAAATCGTACATTGTCTTTTTTTATAAAGAGAGGGAGGGAAGCGAATAGCCTTTTTTTTCTGAATCGGTCTCATTTGCATTGAGACTCCATTCATAAAAAAAATATCCATTTATATCGAGCTGAGTGGGGGGTTTCGTTTGAAAAATCAATGCCTTGTTTGGGTGCGATTTGTGGCGCTCCTCTCTTGCTGTTGTTAGTTCTGCGAGATGTGTTACATTTTTGTTACATTGGGCTGTGTTACATTTGTGTTACATTGGTCTATGTTACATTTGTGTTACATTGGGCTGTGTCACATTTTTGTTACATTGGTCTGTGTTACATTTGTGTTACATTGGTCTGTGTCATATTTTTGTTACATTGGTCTGTGTTACATTTGTGTTACATTGGGCTGTGTTACATTTTTGCTACATTGGTCTGTGTTACATTTTTGCTACATTGGTCTGTGTCATATTTTTGTTACATTGGTCTGTGTTACATTTTTGCTACATTGGTCTGTTACATTTTTGCTACATTGGGCTGTGTCAATAGGATCTTTGGGCTGTGTCACATTTTTGTTACATTGCGTTCGTTGCCCTTCACCTGTTGTTTTTTTTGAAGGCGGAGGACAAAGAGCTTGTGGCCCGCCTCACGTGAATCCCCCCCATTCACAAAAAAAAAGATGCATCTATGTATCCGACGCCGGCCACTCACCATTTCAGGCCCACAAGTCACACTCATCACTTAAGCTTAATTCAAATCCTCTCCAAATATCACACGCAGAATTTGAACAAAGGATTGTCGATTTGTGTTGTGTGTTTAAAAGATGTATTTCTGGCTGATGTGTTTTTTTTGGGGTGGGTGGGGGCCCGAGAAAGGACCCGTGTTTCTGTCGTTCACTGGAGTATGTGATGGTTAATGTGAGAAATGTGAGGTTATGTTCCCCCTTCAACAGGGGTGTGGGATTTCTAACGCACCCCGTTCTCAGTGGAGTTGGATCCTCCCTGGTCAGGTGTGCTTTTGTTGGAAAGGTTTGCTGGTGTAATCTCGGATTGCTGAGTGGCCAGGCTGTTTTCTGGAATGACAGCATCCTTGTGTGTGGTCGTAAATGTCGTACAGCATGGAAACAGGCCCTTCGGCCCAGCTTGTCCTTGCCGAACAAAATGCCCCACGGGTTCATAAGTTCTAGGAGCAGAATTAGGCCATTCGGCCCATCAAGTCTACTCCGCCATTCAATCATGGCTGATCTATCTCTCCCTCTCAATATGATCAGCCGTGATCTTATTGAATGGCGGTGCAGGCTCGAAGGGCCGAATGGCCTACTCCTGCACCTATTTTCTATGTTTCTATGTTTCTAACCCCATCCTCCTGCCTTCTCTCCATAAGCCCTGACACACGTACTAATCTAGAATCTGTAAATAATATCCATCTTGGCCTCCATGGTCCACTGTGGCAAAGAATTCCACAGCTTCACCACTTTCTGGCTAAAAAAATTCCTCCTCACCTCCTTTCTAAAGGAATGTCCTTTAATTCTGAGGCTGTGACCTCTGGTCCTAGACTCTCCCACTAGTGGAAACATCCTCTCCACATCCACTCTATCAAGGCCTTTCACTTTCATCTCGGCTACCCCCATTTTATCGTGCTTGGCTCATATTCCTATTCATAGGATCCATATTCCTATCCACTGTCCAAGTGCATTTGAATTGATATTGTCCCTGCCTCAACTACCTCCTCCGGCTGCTCGTTCCACACACCACTCACATTCCCGTTAAATCTTTCCCATCTCACCTTAAACCCATGTCATTTGGTTCTTGATTCCCCAACTCTGGATAAAGAGTGCATTCACCCTGTCAATTCCCCGCTTAACTTTACGCACATCGATGAGATTATACTCTCAGACATCCCGAGATCGAAGAAATAAAGTCCTATCTTGCCCATTCTCTCCATATAGAGTCATACAGTGTGGAAACAGGCCCTTCAGCCCAACTTGCCCACACCGGCCAACATGTCCCAGCTACACTAGTCCCACCTGCGTGCATATGGCCCATATCCCTCCAAACCTGTCCTATCCATGTACCTTGCTAACTGTTTCTTAAACATTGCGATAATCCCAGCCTCGACTACCTCCTGGTTCCACGCACCCACCACCCTTTGTGTGAAAAAGTTACCCCTCGGGTTCCTGTTTTATATTTTCCCCCTCACCTTAAACCTATGATCCCTGTTCCTCGATTCCCCTACTCTGGGCAAGACACTCTGTGCATCTACCCGATCTATTCCTCTCATGATTTGTCCACCTGTATAAGATCACCCCTCATCCTCCTGCACTTCTGAAGAAGGGTCTCGACCCGAAACGTCGCCTATCTCCTTCGCTCCTTAGATGCTGCTGCACCCGCTGAGTTTCTCCAGCTTTTTGTGTAACCCTCAAGGAATAGAGTCCTAGCTTACTCAAACTGTCCCTATAGCTCAGGCCCTCGAGTCCTGGCAACAATATTTTTACTAAGCAAATAAAAAAACCATTTCAGTTTAGTTTCCTGTCACTGTGAAGAGCTTTTGTTGCGTGCTATCCAGTCAGCAGAAAAACAATATATAATCACTATCGAACCATTTACAGATACTTGATAAGGGAATAACGTTTAGTGCAAGGTAAAGCCAGCAAAGTCCGATCAAGGATGGTCACCAAAGAGGTAGATAGTAGTTCTGTTTTAAAGAAGGAACTGCAGATGCTGGAGAATCGAGGGTTACACAAAAAGCTGGAGAAACTCAGCGGGTGCAGCAGCATCTAAGGAGCGAAGGAGATAGGCGACGTTTCGGGTCGAGACCCTTCTTCAGTAGTTCTATGGTGGTCACGGTGGCTCAGTGGTGGAGTGAATGCAACGCCAGAGACCCGGGTTCGATCCCGACCACGGGTGCTGTCTGTACGGAGTTTGCACGTTCTCCCCATGACCTGCGTGGGTTTTCTCTGAGATCTTCGGTTTCCTCCCACACTCCAAAGTCGTGCAGGTTTGTAGGCTCATTTCACTGCAACTTCGGGCGCATATGATGAATAAATTGACTTTGACTTTGACCTTTTGGCTTGATAGATGTAAACATTGTCCCTGGTGGGTGTCGGAACGTGTTAGTGTGCGGGGGGTCGCTGGTCGGCACGGACCCGGTGGGCCGAAGGGCCTGTTTCAGCGCTGGATCTCTAAACTAAATTAAAAAAACTGCAGATGCTAAAAATCTAAAATTAAAAAAACGAAAATACTGGAAATACTCATCGGGTCAGACGGCCTCTGTGGAGAGAGAAAATAGCTGCTCTTTCTAGTCAGAAAGTGTTTGTTAGAACTGGGAAAATGGGGGGGTGGGTGGGAATTGGTCATTTTAAGTTGTTCAGAGAGAGAGTGAGGAGAGGAATGGATTGAAGGGGCGGCGGGGCGGCACAGCGGTAGAGTTGCTGCCTCACAGCGCCAGAGACCCTGGTTCCATCCCGACCAAGGGTGTTGGCCGTGTGGAGTTTGCACGTTCTCCACGTGACCTGCGTGGGTTTTCTCCTGGTGCTCCGGTGCTCCAAAGACATACAGGTTTGTAGGTTAATCATCTTTGGTGTGTGTGATTGTAAATTGTCCCTAGTGTGTGTAGGATGGTGTTAGTGTGCGGGGATCGCTGGTCGGTGCGGACTCGGTGGGCTGAAGGGCTGTTTCCGCACCGTATCTCTAACCTAAACTAAGATACAGCATAGACACAGGCCCTTTGGCCCTTCGAGCCCATGCTGACCATCAATCACCCGTTCACCCTCATTCTATGTTATCCCGCTTTCTCATCCACTCCCCACACACTAGTGGCAATTTACAGAGGGTCCAATTAACCTACAAACCCGCACGTCTTTGGGATGTGGGAGGAAACCCATGCAGTTTACAGTCTAGTTTATTTTCACGTGTACCTCGGTACAGTGAAAAGCTGTCGCTGCGTGCTAACCAGTCAGCGGAAAGACAGTTACCCCTCAGATTCCTATTAACATTTTCCCTTCAATTTAAACCCATGTCCTCTATCCAATCGATTCCTTTCATGATGTTACACACCCGTATAAGATCACCCCTCATCCTCCTTTGTTCTAAGGTATCGAGTCCCAGCCTACTCAACCTCTCCCTATAGCTCACACCCTCTAGTCCTGGCAACATCCTCGTAAATCTTCTCCAAACCCTTTCATGCTTGACAATATCTTTCCTATAACATGGTGCCCAGAATTGAACACAATATTCTAAACACAGTCTCACTAACGTCTTATACAACTGCAACATGACCTCCCAACTTCTATACTCAATACTGCAAGTTGGAGGAACAGCACCTCATATTCCGCTTGGGGAGTCTGCATCCTCTGGGCTTAAACATTGAATTTTCTCAATTCTGTTAACCCAGACTGCCACCTCCCCCTCCCCACCTCTCCCTCAGCCCTCGGGTCCTGGCATTCCTTCTCTCTCTATCTCTCCCCCACCCAAGCCGCACTAGCTTCTCATTTTCACACTACAAACAGCTTACAATGGCCTGTTTCCTTTATCGTCGATACTTTTTTGCATATCTTTCATTCATTGTTCTTTATCTCTCCACATCACCGTCTATATCTCTCGTTTCCCTGATCCCTGACCAGTCTGAAGAAGGGTCTCGACCCGAAACGTCGCCTATCTCCTTCGCTCCTTAGATGCCGCTGCACCCGCTGAGTTTCTCCAGCTTTTTGTGTAACCTTCTACACTCAATACTCTGACTGATGAAGGGCAAAGTGCCAAAAGCCTTTTTGACCGCCTTATCTACCTGCGACTCGACCTTCAAGGAACCATGCACCTGTACTCCTAGATCCCACTGCTCCACAACACTCTCCAGAGGCCTACCATTCAGATTCAGATTCAGATTCAAACGTTATTGTCATTGTGCAGTGTATGAGTACAGAGACAACGAAATGCAGTTAGCATCTCACCCAGAAGTGTGAACACAGAATAATGGAACAGTAGAATATATATATGTATACGCAGTAGCAGTTGTGCCATTTTCTGGGGGGGGGGAGGATCAGTCACTGGGGGAAGGAGTGTCGTGGGGGTGGGGGGTGACTGGCAATCACCGAGGTGCAGAGTTAAGTATTGTAACAGCCGCAGGGAAGAAGCTGCTCCTGAACCTGCTGGTCCGGCAACGGAGGGACCTGTAGCGCTTCCCGGATGGGAGGAGGGTAAACAGTCTGTGGCTGGGGTGAGACCAGTCCTTGACGATGCTGCGTGCCCTTCGCAGACATCGCTTGCTATTGACAGACACAATGGAGGGGAGTGAGGAACCGGTGATGCGTTGGGCGGTTTTCACCACCCTCTGCAGTGCTTTCCGGTCAGAGACAGAGCAGTTTCTATACCATGGGTTACACAAAAAGCTGGAGAAACTCAGCGGGTGCAGCAGCATCTAAGGAGCGAAGGAGATGGGCGACGTTTCGGGTCGAGACCCTTCTTCAGGTGATGCAGTTGACATTTTGTTGACATCCTTCCTATAATTAGGCGACCAAAATTGTACACCATACTCCAGAATTGGTCTCACCAATGCCTTGTACAATTTTAACATTACTTCCCTACTCCTATATTCAATGCTCTGATTTATAAAGGCCAGCACACCAAAAGCTTTCTTTACCACCCTATCTACATGCAATTCCACCTTCAGGGAACTATGCACAGTTATTCCTAGATCCCTCTGTTCCACAGCATTCCTCAATTCCCTACCATTTACCATGTACGTCCTATTTTGATTTGTCCTGCCAAGATGTAGCACCTCACACTTATCAGCATTAAAACTTGGGTTCTGCCTGTGTGGAGTTTGCACGTTCTCCCTGTTTCCTCCCACCACATTCCAAAGACGTGCGGGTTTGCAGGTCGACTGGCCCTCTGTAAGTTTCCCCTAGTTTGTAGGGAGTGGATGAGAAAGTGGGATAGTATAGAACTAGTGTGAAGGGGTGATCGATGGTCGGCGTGGCCTTGGTGGGCCGAAGGGCCTGATTCTGAGCTGCGTCTCCAGACTAAACTAGACTTAACCAAACTATACTGAGAGATCCCAATGGTCCAAAAATCCGTATCCTTGTCCCCTGCACCAAGTCCTCAGCCACGCATTTACCTATCCTCACCTCCCTGGCACACACAATACAAAGACAGTTTCATTTATTGTACACTGAAGATAGACACAAAATGCTGGAGTAACTCAGCGGGACAGGCAGCATCTCTGGAGACAAGGAACGGGTGACGTTTCAGGTCGAGACCCTTCTTCAGACTGACGTCAGGGGAGAGGGCGGGACAGAGATAGAATGTAGTTGTAGACAGTCAGACTGGTGGGAGAACTGGGAAGGGGGAGGGGATGGAGAGAGAGGGAAAGCAAGGGTTACTTAGAGAAGTTAGAGAAGTCAATGTTCATACCGCTGGGGTGTAAGCTGCCCAAGCGAAATATGAGGTGATGTTCCTCCAATTTGCGCTGGGCCTCACTCTGACAATGGAGGGGGCCCGGGACAGAACGGTCAGATTGGGAATGGGAGGGGGAGTTGAAGTGCTGAGCCACCGGGAGATCAGGTAGGTTTAGACGGACTGAGCGGAGGTGTTCAGCGAAACAATCGCCGAGCCTGCGCTTGGTCTCGCCGATGTAGAGAAGTTGACACCTGGAACAGCGGATACAGTAGACGAGGTTGGAGGAGGTGCAAGTGAACCTCTGCCTCACCTGGAAGGACTGTCCGGGTCCCTGGACAAGGGAGGTAAAGGGACAGGTTGCAGGGGAAAGTATCTAGGGAGGGGGTAGTTAGGGTGGGCAGGGACGAGTTGACCAGGGAGTTGCGGAGGGAACGGTCTCTGCGGAAAGCAGAAAGGGGGGGAGATGGGAAGATGTGGCCAGTGGTGGGATCCCTGTTGGAGGTGGCGAAAATGTCGGAGGGTTATATGCCGTATGCGACGGCTGTTGTATGTTGACGTATGCTGTATGGATGACAACTCGCCCCTTCCCACACATACCAGGTTCAATCCTGACTACGGGTGCTGCCTGTACGGAGTTTGCACGTTCTCCCCGTGACCTGCGTGGGTTTTCCCCGGGAGCTTCGGTTTCCTCCCACACCCGAAAGACGTCCAGGTTTGTAGGTTAATTGGCTTGGTAAAAGTGTCAATTGTCCCTAGTGCGTGTAGGAGAGTGTACAGGCATCGCTGGTCGGCACGGACTCGATGGGCCGAAGGGCTTATTTCTGCGCTGTATCTTTAAATGAAAGACAGTACCTAGATATGTGAGAGGAATGAAATTCGAAGGCTTAGTTTAGAGATACAGGCCCTTCGGCCCATCAGGTCCGCACCGACCAGCGATCCCCGCACACTTACACCATCCTGCACACACTAGGGACAATTTAAAATGTTACCAAGCCAATTAACCTACAAACCTGGACGTCTTTGGAGTTTGGGAAGAGCCCGGAGTATCTGGAGAAAAGCCACGCAGGTCACGGGGAGAACGTGCAAACTCCGTACAGACAGCACCCGTAGTCAGGATGGAACCGGGGCCTCTGGCGCTGTGAGGCAGCAGCTGCATGGGTTGATGGAGTCCCAATCCTGCAGTATGTTGGGAAGGTCTCGTTGCCCTCAGAGGGCCAGCAGTGGTTGCTCACTGGAATATCTTCCAAGTGGAACAGTGCAGGAGGAAAGACAGGCACGCATGCATCCCTGTTGCAGTAACTGCACTGGGGCCACGAGGCAGAGCCGTGCATGGGAATGCGCTCATGGGACTTGCAGAGTGACACAACAAAATTCTGGATTTTGTGAGCGTAGGAAGGAACTGCAGGTGCAGGTTTACATTGAAGATAGACCCAAAATGCTGGAGGAACTCATTACTCAGAGACGTTGCTGATCTAGGGCAGGGAACATCTCTGGGGTGAAGTTTGGGGTAGAGACCCTCATTCTGACTGAGATTCAGGCAAGAGGAAAACTAGAGATATGAACACATATAGAACAAATTAGAGCCAGCACCAATGACAGGGAGTGCAGCTTAGGTTTACATGGTTAATTCCCGGGATGGCGGGACTGTCATATGCTGAGAGAATGCTGCGGCTGGGCTTGTACACTCTGGAGTTTAGAAGGATGAGAGGGATGAGATGTGGATATCCTTGTGATTGAGGCAGTGCAGCGTAGGTTCACGAGATTGATCCCTGGGATGGCGGAACTATCATATGAGGAAAGATTGAAAAGACTAGGCTTGTATTCACTGGAGTTTAGAAGGATGAGGGGGATCTTATAGAAACATATAAAATTATAAATGGACTGGACAAGCTAGATGCAGGAAAAAATGTTCCCAATGTTGGGCGATTCCAGAACCGGGGGCCGCAGTCTTAGAATAAAGGGGAGGTCATTTAACACTGAGGTGAGAAAAAACTTTTTCACCCAGAGAGTTGTGAATTTGTGGAATTCCCGGCCACAGAGGGCAGTGGAGGCCAAGTCACTGGATGGATTTAAGAGAGTTAGATAGAGCTCTAGGGGCTAGTGGAGTCAAGGGATATGGGGAGAAGGCAGGCACGGGTTATTGTTAGGGGATGATCAGCCGTGATCACAATGAATGGCGGTGCTGGCTCGAAGCGCCGAATGGCCTCCTCCTGCACCTATTTTCTATGATTCTATGATTCTATGAGAGGATTGAAGGCTTTGTGGCCACATTTGTGGATGATACGAACACAGGTGGAGGGGCAGGGACTCTGCAGAAGGTTGGGAGAGTGGGCAGAGAAGTGGCAGGTGGAATATAGTGTAGCAAAGTGTGGAGTCGTGCATTTTGGTAGAAGGAATTAAGACACAGATTTTTTTAAATGGGGAGAGAATCCAGAAATTGGAGGTGCAAAGGGACTTGGGAGTTCTGGTGCAGGATTCCCAAAAACTTAATCTGCAAGTCGAATTGGTCGTAATGAAAGCAAACTCAACGCTAGCATTCATTTTGAGAGGGCTTGTGTACAAAAAAGGGATGTCATGCTGAGGCTCTAAGGTGCTGGTCAGGCCACATTTGGAGTATTGTGAGCAATTTTGGACCCCGTATCAGAGGAAGGGTGTGCCGGCTCTGGAGAGGGTCCAGAGGAGGTTTACGAGAACGATCCCAGGAATGAGTGGGTTAACCTATGATGAGCGTTTGTCGGCACTGGGCCTGTACTCGCTGGGGTTTAAAGAATGAGGGGGGGACCCTCATTGAAACTTACCGAATCGTGAAAGGCTTGGATAGAGTGGATGTGGAGAGGATGTTTCCACTAGTGGGAGAGTCTAGGACTGGAGGGCACAGCCTCAGAGTTAAAGGATGTTCTTTTAGGAAGGAGATAAGGAGGAATTTCTTTAGTGGTGAATCTGTGGAATTCTTTGCAGCAGAAGGCTGTGGAGGCCAAATCAGTAGATACATTTAAGGCAGAGATAGATAGATTATTGATCAGTATGGGTGTCAGAGGTTATGGGAAGAAGGCAGGAGAATGGGGTTAGGAGGGAGAGATAGATCAGCTATATAGACTTGATGGACCGAATGGCCTAATTCTGCTCCTATCACTTATAACTATATGAACTGCACACAATAGTGCAAGTGTGATCTCTTGCCCATAGGGCAAGTGAAATATCTGCCTTTTATACCACTCTGATTACCTGTGTATCTACTCTTGGAGGTCTATGTGACTGTACCCTGAGATCTCTCTGTTCGACAACATTCTCCAAGTCCCTACCATTTACGGTGTACGTCTGACCCTGGTATAATTTGTCAAAGTGCCAGACCTCACCCTTGTTTGATTTCTGTTCAGGTTCAGTCTAGTTTATTGTCACGTGTACCGAGGTACAGTGAAAAGCTTCTGTTGCGAGCTAACCAGTCAGCGGAAAGACAATACATGATTACAATCGAGCTGTTTACAGTGTACAGATACCTGAGAATAGGGAATAACATTTAGTGCAAGGTAAAGCCAGCAAAGTCCGATCAAAGATAGTCCAAGTTTAAGTAGCAATGTTACAAAATTTTAAGATTGTAAAAATCAAGTCTGCAATTTATCCCATCAGATAAAGCATAAAAATAAGTTTAATTTGACACCTAATTCACTTTCATATCTTCAGTATTAAAAAAGTTATGGCCATTTTCATACTCGGAAATTAGCATCTTGTTCCCCATTGCTTTTCCATTGACTTAACACAAAAGTTGTGATCGGGGACAGTCAAAAGCCCATAACTTTCTTAAAAATTAAGAGAACTGAAAGAAATTTTCAGTTATTATAGATTGAAGCATTCTGAAACAAATATGAAACAATCTTACGGATGACCTGAAATTAAAGCATATAATTAGTTAGTTACCCAATTGTAGCTAATTACAAAATTCAATTACTAGATTAAACATCTATCCATTTCTTAAGAAAATATTAACATTTTTTAAAAAGCCTAAGTGTCCAAATAACAATTCACAATATAACATGATTTTAAAATCTAATTGTCATTAGTTTATAGGCCAAATTGAAAGAATTTAGTGTTTAATGCCTGTAAATTAATGGGCATTTTAATCAGCTTGCGAGTGGGATTTTCTGGAACGCGATGGATTGGAACGTTGTGGTTGCGGTGAATTTAAACCCCATATCATCAGGAAAAATACTGCCGGTTCGTATGGGGAATAAATCACCGTTTCGCAACATGAAATGTTGAGTAAGGTCATCTAAACAAGCAAGCTTATATGAAAAAATAAACAGATTTCCTTTACCTGTCCCCTACGTAAAATCCATCCCCATTGTCGGCGTTCACGGCATTAGGAGCTCATTTTTACTTTGATCCAGCGATGAAATAGTCGGGCGATTTAAAAAATAATAATTCACTTACCGGCAGTTGGAACGAATCTTCAGCAAAAGCTCGCACCCCGAGAAAATATAATTCTGGAAGGCAAGGGAAAACCGCGTTTTAACGTTTGAGGAATTGAGGAATGCCGTGGAACAGAGGGATCTAGGAATAACTGTGCATAGTTCCCTGAAGGTGGAATCGCATGTAGATAGGGTGGTAAAGAAGGCTTTTGGTGTGCTTGCCTTTATAAATCAGAGCATTGAATATAGGAGTAGGGAAGTAATGTTAAAATTGTACAAGGCATTGGTGAGACTAATTCTGGAGTATGGTGTACAATTTTGGTCCCCTAATTATAGGAAGGATGTCAACAAAATAGAGAGAGTACAGAGGAGATTTACTAGAATGTTGCCTGGGTTCCAGCAACTAAGTTACAGAGAAAGGTTGAACAAGTTAGGTCTTTATTCTTTGGAGCGCAGAAGGTTAAGGGGGGACGATAGAGGTCTTTAAAATGATGAAAGGGATAGACAGTTGACGTGGATAAGCTTTTCCCATTGAGGGTAGGGATGATTCAAACAAGAGGGCATGACATGAGAATTAAGGGACAGAAGTTTAGGGGTAACATGAGGGGGAATTTCTTTACTCAGAGAGTGGTGGCTGTGTGGAATGATCTTCCAGCAGAAGTGGTGGCGGCAGGATCGATTTTAACATCTAAAAGTAAAGTGGATAGGTATATGGACGGGAAGGGAATGGAGGGGTATGGTCTGAGTGCAGGTAGATGGGACTAGGGGAAAATAAATGGTTGTCACGGACTGGAAGGGCCGAGAAGGCCTGTTTCCATGCTGTAATTGTTATATGGTTATATTGTATGGTTATAGTATCTGCCTCAACTACCTCCTCTGGCAACAGCTTACCCATTTCCATAGCCCACTTCCACCACTGACCGACGGGTCACATTTGACCCGATAAATCCATTCCCTTTGCTGACCTCCTTGGCCAACTTTGTGGGCTGGTATCTCAACCCTCCCCCCCCCCCCCTCCCCCCGAAGGTGGTGACCTCTGTTGGTCCGGCAAAACGGATAATCCAGAAGACCAGCGGTGGACCTGTACAACTACTCGGCCTCTCTGTTCCATTGCTTCCAAGCCTTTCTCCTCTTCAAAAACTCAATCAAAATTTTCAGGCAGAATTTCCCCCACACACACAAAGCAATGCTGACTATCTCCAATCAGGTCTTGCCTTTCCAAATGTACGTGAATCCCGTCCATCAGAATCCAGAATCCCCTCCAGGAAGATTCCCACCGCAAGGAACTGCAGATGCTGGTTAACAAAAAAAAAGACAGAAAGTGCTGGAGTAACACCACGGGTCAGGCGGCATCTCTGGAGCCCATGGAGAGGTGACAATAGACAATAGGTGCAGGAGCAGGCCATTCAGCCCTTCGAGCCAGCACCACCATTCAATGTGATCATGGCTGATCATCCCCAATCAGTACCCCGTTCCTGCCTTCTCCCCATATCCCCTGACTCCGCTATCTTTAAGAGCCCTATCTAGCTCTCTCTTGAAAGTATCCAGAGAACCGGCCTCCACCGCCCTCTGAGGCAGAGAATTCCACAGACTCACCACTCTCTGTGAGAAAAAGTGTTTCCTCATCTCCGTTCTAAATGGCTTACCCCTTATTCTTAAACTGTGGCCCCTGGTTCTGGACTCCCCCAACATCGGGAACATGTTTCCTGCCTCTAGCGTGTCCAAACCCTTAACAATCTTAAATGTTTCAATAAGATCCCCTCTCATCCTTCTAAACTCCAGAGTGTACAAGCCCAGCCGCTCCATTCTCTCAGCATATGACAGTCCGGCCATCCCGGGAATTAACCGGGAATTAATTCGGTGACGTTTCAGGTCAGTTCCCTTCCTCAGGCCCTGAATATATACGAGGAAGGGTCTCGACCCAAAACGTCACCTTGTCCATGTTCTCCAGAGATGTTGCCTGACCGCTGCATTACTCCAGCACTTTGTGTCTTTTCTTCCCCACTACTTACAGGCATATATATTCCCTTGTTGTCCTTGTCACCCTTCTAAAATACATGGCTTATTTTCCTGTACACGCTAGGCTTCTTCTTAAAAAGGAGATCATCTCGACAGAGAGGACCAGTTTTAATTTGGTCAGCAACACCTTGATCACATGAGTGGCACGGTCTGGTGGCGCTGCGGTAGACCAGAGGCTCGATAACTATGGGTGCTGTCTGTGTGGAGTTTGCACGTTCTCCCCGTGACATGCGTGGGTTTTCTCCGAGATCTTCGGTTTCCTCCCACCCTCCAAAAACGTACAGGCTTTGTAGGATAATTGGCTTGGTACGAATGTAAATTGTCCCTAGTGTGTGTAGGATAGTGTTAGTGTGCGGGGATCGCTGGTCAGCGCGGACTCAGTGGGCCGCAGGGCCTGTTTCCGTGCTGTATCTCCAAACTAAAATGGAGATAGACCTGAAGAAGGGTCTCGACCCGAAACGTCACCCATTCCTTCTCTCCAGAGATGCTGCCAGTCCCGCTGAGTTACTCCAGCATCTGATCTTCAGTTTAAACCAGCATCTGCAGTTCCTTCCGAAACAAAATGGAGAACTCTATGAAAGTTGGCATGACATTGAGGCAGGTTCAGTAACCCGTCTGAATGTGAAATAAGATTCATTAATTGCCAAACCCTTTTTGAAAACGTTGTTTTGTCAGTGACTGGTCAGGAAGTTGGTTGATTATGGAGGGAATCACGGACTTATACCGTTGCCATGACAACGACTTGATACCTGTTAATTAATAATTCCCTGACACTGTGCATACCCTTGTCTCCACTTTAGTTATAGCAACAGGACAAACATGTTCCCTCACGCATGCGGTAACCATCTCACTCTGCATAGCAACTCGATTGTCCTCACTTCCTCTCTATCTGTGTAATCTTGGCCGAGGCATTCTGCCTCACCTGGATACATGTTAACTCGAGGCCGTCCAGGGACAGGCACAAACTGCTGGAGTAGCTCAGCGGGTCAGGCAGCACCTCTGGAGTAAAGGAATGGGCGACGTTTCGGGTCGAGGCCCTTCTTCAGACTGGGAGTGAGCGGAGAGGGAGACGAGAGGTATAGACGGGGGTGTAGAGAGACATAGAGCAAAGGAATGGAAGATACGCAACAAAGTAACGATCAAGGAAAAGCAGAGCCCACAATGGTCCATTGTTGGCTGTCGGCGAGGTGATAATGAGTTGCAGACAATGAACCTCAGCAGGACGACACTGAAACTAGTACGTCGACTAGGGTGGGGGAGGGATGGAGAGAGAGGGAAAGCTGGGGTTACTTGAAGTTAGAGAAGTCAATGTTCATACCGCTGGGGTGTAAGCTGCCCAAGCGAAATATGAGGTGCGGTTCCTCCAATTTGCGCTGGGCCTCACTCTGACAGTGGAGGAGGCCCAGGACAGAAAGGTCAGTGTGGGAATGGGAGGGGGCGTTAGTGTTTGGCAACCGGTAGATCAAAGGACTCAACTCCTTGCATTGACACAGTGAGTTTGTTCTGCCTCAGTGCCTCCTTCCCCCTTGCGAGGTTCATTTAAAGTCACAAGATGGCGGGCTGAGAGCGGTGCCAAGGGTTTGGACACCATCAATGGGTGGCATAGACCCGGTGGGCCGAAGGGCCTGTTTCCATGCTGTGTGACTGTGACTCTATAACATAGAACGGGCCCTTAACGGGCTCGCCCCCACCTACATCAAAAGTCTGCTCACCCACCACACCACATCCAGGTCCCTCAGATCGGCCGGCTTGGGGTTGCTGAACATCCCGCGGTCTAGGCATAAGCTCAGGGGCAACCGACCGACCGCACCTTTGCGGTTGCAGCTCCTAGACTGTGGAACAGCATCCCTCTTCCCATCAGAACTGCCCCCTCCATCAACTTTAAGTCAAGACTAAAAACTCATCTCTACTCCCAAGCCTTTCTAGACGTCCTCTGAGGGAGGGCTATGTGTATGTATTTATGTATGTACTTAATCTATGGACCACTGTTGTATAACGTTAGTACCTCCACCAATGTAACCCACTTTGGCCAACGAGAGTTGTTTTTTAAGTGTGCTTTAGAAATAAAAGTGACTTGGCTAGCACGGTGTAGCATAGCAACAGGCTCTTCAGTCCTCAGTAGAGCCTCACAGTGTGGAAACAGCCCCTTCGGCCTATCTTGTGACAGAATCCTCCTCGTGGCGCTCCCTGGAAGCGACGTCGCGATCCACTCTGTGACGTGTCGGGCGACAATTCTGTCAACATGTTGGACGGTGACAGAAGCCAACAGCAAGTGACATCGTCTGACACGAGTGAATGGACGGACGGACCCACACCGACCAACATGTCCCATCTACACTAGTCCCACCAACCTGCATTTGGCCCATATTCCTCTAAACCAGTCCTATCCATGTACCAATCTAATTGCTTCTTAAACATTGCGATAGTCTCTGCCTCAACTACCTCAACCCACCCACCACCCTATACTTGAAAAAGTTACCCCTCAAATTCCTATATTTAAGAAAGAACTGCAGATGCTGGAAAAATCGAAGGCAGGTGAAAATGTTGGAGCAACTCAGCGGGTGAGGCAGCATCTATGGAGCGAAGGAATAGGCGATGTTTCGGGTCGAGACCCTTCTTCAGACTGATGTTCAAATTCTTGTCAAATCTTCCTCCCTTCACCTTAAACCTATGTCCTCTGGTTCCCGAATTCCCCAATCCTGGGTAAGAGACTCTGTGCATCTACCCTGTCTATTCCTCTCAGAATTTGACACACAATATTTGTCCCAAACATTGCCGAGTTAGTCTGATCCCCTCTACATCCTGTTCATGATCCATATCCCTCCATTCCCTGCATATCCATGTAAAAGCCTCTTAAACACGACTATCGTATCTGCCTCCGCACCACCCCTGGCAGCGCGTTCCAGGCACCCACCTCCCTCGGTGTGAAGAAAAAAGCCTGCAATCCTCGATTAAACTTCCCCCCCTCGCACGTTAAAGCCACACCTTCGGACATTTCCACCCTGAGAAAAAAGTTCTAGAGGGCCTGTCCCACTTAGCTGATTTTTTAGGCGACTACAGGCGACATGGCTGTTCCCACATGGTCGTGAGTTGTTGTCTCCTCAGTTGCCCAAAGAGTCGTAGCGTTTTTTTGGTCGCCGCTGGATTTTGAAATGTTCAAATATTTTCTGCGACAGTGGGTGTAACGCCAATGATCGTAGCTTGACTTCTCCTGACGTAGGTCCTGTCGTAGATTGTCGCCAGGGTGGCATTGGTTGTCGCCGGTGCTGACCTCGATGAATTCCATTGGCGACCGACCAACGTCAACTGGCGCCAACCGATCTGGGACACATGACGATAAACTCTCTTGACGCGACTTCTAGACTCGTCAGCGACTGAATTAGAACATAGAAACATAGAAACATAGAAATTAGGTGCAGGAGTAGGCCATTCGGCCCTTCGAGCCTGCACCGCCATTCAATATGATCATGGCTGATCATCCAACTCAGTATCCCGTACCTGCCTTCTCTCCATACCCCCTGATCCCCTTAGCCACAAGGGCCACATCTAACTCCTTCTTAAATATAGCCAATGAACTGGCCTAAACGACACTCTGTGGCAGAGAGTTCCAGAGACCCACCACTCTCTGTGTGAAAAAAGTCCTTCTCATCTCGGTCCTAAAGGATTTCCCCCTTATCCTTAAGCTGTGACCCCTTGGCCTGGACCTCCCCAACATCGGGAACAATCTTCCTGCATCTAGCCTGTCCAACCCCTTAAGAATTTTGTAAGTTTCTATAAGATTCCCTCTCAATCTCCTAAATTCTAGAGAGTATAAACCGAGTCTATCCAGTCTTTGTTCATAAGACAGAACTGACATCCCAGAAATCAGTCTGGTGTCGAATTGTCTTCGGTTGTCACCGACAGGGTCGTGGCTTGTCGCGGGCGGTCGTAGGTGCGGTTGTAGGTGGACGTCCTAGTGGGCTGCGGTTGTCGTTAGCTTGCCGTCGACTAGGTGGTAGGTTGTTGTCGACATTGTCGTTGGGGAGGGTCCAGCCACCAGTTTTTCGGCAACCGGTTACGAATATGACAGTGGCCACCAGTCGCCGAACGAAACCGCCTAAGTTGGACAGGCCCACCCTATTTATACCTGCCATAATCTTATATCCTTCTATCAAGTCTCCCCAACCTCCGACGTTCAAAATCAACAATCCGAGTGTACCCAACCTCTCCCTGGAGCTGAAACCCACTAATCCAGGCGGATACTGGTAGAATGTATCTCCAAACTAAACCTTGGGATGAAAGGACTTAACCAGACTATGAAGATACAGTGTGGCAACAGGCCTTCGAGTCCGCGCCGACCAGCGATCCCCGCACACTAACACTATCCTACACACTAGGGACAATTTACAATTTTACTGAAGCCTATTAACCTACAAACCTGCACCTCATTGGAGTGTGGGAGGGAGCCGGAGATCCTGGAGAAACGGAGGAATGCAAACTCAATGCTAGCTAGTATTTCGAGGGGACTAGAATACAAAAACAGGGATGTAATGCTGAGGCTCTATAAGGTGCTGGTCAGGCAACATTTGGAATATTGTGAGCAAATCTGGGCACCATATCTGAGGAAGGATGTGCCGGCTCTGGAGAGGGTCCAGAGGAGGTTTACAAGAGCGATCCCAGGAATGAGTGGGTTAACCTATGATGAGCGTCTGTCGGCACTGGGCCTGTACTCGCTGGAGTTTAGTAGAATGAGGGGGGGGACCTCATTGAAACGTACAGAATAGTGAAAGGCCTGGATAGAGTGGATGTGGAGAGGATATTTCCACTAGTGGGAGAGTCCAGGACTAGAGGTCACAGCCTCAGAATTTAAAGGACGTTCCTTTAGGAAGGAGGTGAGGAGGAATTTCTTTAGTCAGAGGGTGGTGAATCTGTGGAATTCTTTGCCACAGAAGGCTGTGGAGGCCAAGTCAGTGGATATTGATAAGGCAGAGATTGCTAGATTCTTGATTAGTACGGGTGTCAGGGGTTATGGGGAGAAGGCAGGAGAATGGGGTTCGGCAGGAGAGATAGACCAGCCATGATTGAATGGCAGAGTAGACTTGATGGGCCGACTGACACAATTCTGCTCCTATCCCTTATGAACTTATGACCGTAAAACCCACACGAACAGGGGGAGAACGTGCAAACTCCGTACAGACAGTACCCGTGGTCGGGATGCAACCCGGGTCTCTGGAGCTGTGGGGCAGCAATTCTACCGCTGCACCATTCTGCAAGCAAGGGTCTCGACCCGAAACGTTGCTTATCTCCTTCGCTCCTTAGATGCTGCTGCACCCGCTGAGTTTCTCCAGCTTTTTGTGTAACCCTCTAATTCTGGCCAGCTCTCTATCCCCCGCTCCCCAACCACATCTTAAACCCGCTAACAAAGGCCGCCACGCTGAGATTAGTACAGCTCAGACACAGACTCCCTACTGACCATTCCCCCAATCTATACTAGCCCCGTTTATTCCCGTTTGGTCATAGGCTTCTTGGTGGTCCACGAGTTCCAAGAATTCCAAGAGTTCTCCTGAATTTGCCCTGATTTGAATGTTGAAAAATCTTCATGAGTCTTCCCGTGCTTATCTGCCGTTAGTGAGTCTTCCCGAGTACCTGCCGTTGGCGCTAAGAGACGTCCCCGAGCTCCGACGTACCCGCTACGTTCATTTCATTTCGGAGTCACGTGAGTGACTTCGTGAAGAGCCCGCCGGCGCGCATGCTCGACATATCGTCGTATCGCGTTGCTGCGACGGCTGACGGAGGAGCGTGCTCCTCGCCAGCCCTTCATAAGGGAACCACGCAGGTAAGTATGCTACCTTAAGTTGGTGGTTCTTGTTGTGTTTGTTTCACAGCAAGAACATGGATGGGAGAGGCCGGAGTTCGAGGAGAAGTCGCCGGCCAGCGGTTCCGGAGCGAGAGTTGTCGGGGGTACCTGCAACGCAGACCGGAACGAGGGCGGAGATGTCGGTGAGCTCTGTCTTTTCAGGTCCGGACCCGCCCGCACACCACAGCTCGGAGGAGTCCGACGAGGAGGAGTGTGGTGTGCCGCCAGAGCAGGACGACCCTGCCATGGCAGCCAGGTCGTCAGCAGGCTTGCTGACGGCTTCGAGCAGAAGGGTCCGTGCGGCTGCACGGCCCGTTTCACGCAGCCCTCTGAGAAGGGGAAGGGCAGGAGCCCAGACGCCTAACCCTGTCGGGGCTAAGGCTCTGCCTGCCGCCCAGGAGCGGTCAGGTTCCAGGACGGGACCCGGGGCAGCTGTGAGGTCCAGCCGTCGCCCCCCAACTTTCGACGCCGGGACGAGTCAGTTGGGGGTCCCGTCACGGTCGCCGAGCCCCCCATGGATGGGTGGGCGAGACCATGCGTCGGCAAGGTCCACGATGTGGGCAGCTGGCAAGCCTGCACGGGCTCAAGGTATCCAGGCTTCGGCTGGTGCCGACACCATGCCGCACCTGTCCATAGAGGCAACGGCTTCCGCTCCCGCTAAACGGAGGCGGTTGAACACGCCCGTGCAGGAATCGCGCAGTTTCGCCTCGGCGGCTGTCGACGACAACTACCGGCACCGGCAGGGCCTCGACGAGGTGCGGGCCGATGACAGGAGCCCCGGCCAATTTTCAGAGCCGGAGGACTCCGACCACCTGAGTGTTCAGGGTGAAGGGCGTATTGACCGGATGGAGCGGCTGCTGGAGCTTCTCCTACAAGGTCAACAACAACAGGCATCCAGCAGCGACAGGCACAGGGCTTCATCACCAGCTTCGTACACCAGCCTGGAGCAGCAGGACGAGGAGGCCGTGGTTGACCCCATCCCACCCCCGCCTGAATTACCGGCGGAGGACCTCCTCGATGTGGCTACCAAATTTGCAGCCCCTCATTCGTTGGGGCTTCCCATCAATACGAAGTTGGCAGCCACAGTGGACTTCCTAAATAATCACCAGCTTCAGGAGGAAGTCCTGCTACAAGCCATGAGCCGCCACAAGGCTCCATCAAACTGCAATTCCCTGAACGTGCCTGTGGTCAATACGCCAATATGGGGCAACATCAGTGCGGCTATCCGTCAGCAGGAGCTGAAAATTCAGCGGATCCTGAAACTCCTCATGGCCGGGATTACTGCCTTTGTGCGGTCGGTCGACGGAGAGGAGCTTAATTTGGACCAGGAGGATGCTCTGGCGCTTCTGTGCGCTACTCAAAACGAAATAAACGGCTTTCGCAAACACAGCATCCGCCCAGCGCTCAACCCTAAGTTTGCAGGGTTGTGCAAACCACCGCCGCCGCCGCCGCCCCGTCAGCTCTTTGGCGAAGACCTCTCCAAAAGGGTCAGAGAGCTGGATGAACAAGCCAAGACCGTGGGGCTCATGCGCTCTCACAGTGCCCCCACGCCATCAAGCTCGAAAGCCCCACTTGGCCGTTCACGAGGGTTTGTCAGCACTTCCACCAGGAATTACCCTCCAGCTCCAAACCGATATCAGCCACCCCAACCCCAGGGGTCTTTTTTAGGACAGGCTCGGCAGAAGCCGAGGTGGAAAATGAGGACGCCACGACCTCAAACCAACCCAGCACCTCCACGACCACCCACTCGTGTCAGGGACCGCCGGTAACCACAGAGGTGAGGCGATCTGGTTCTCTTTTTTCTCTTTGTTTAACTCCACATGTTGGTGGGCGTTTGCGGTTGTTTGCGGGTGCATGGGGTGACATTACCAGCGATGAGTATGTGTTACGGAATATTCAGGGCCATAGTATTGAGTTTATTAATGGGGACATCCCTCCACCTCAGCATAGACCGGGTCGTACTTTCAAACTAACGGCTGCGGAACAGTCAGTTGGCTATAAGGAAATTTTAAGGTTGGAACAGAAAGGGGTCATAGAGAGAACGGTTCATGAGCCCGTTGAATTTGTTTCCAATATTTTTACTAGACCTAAGAAGGATGGAGGCTGTAGAGTCATTATTGATCTAACCACTCTGAATAACTTTGTAACATATACTCATTTTAAAATGGACACGTTTGAAACGGCCAAATCATTGATTTCACAAGGGTGCTTTATGGCATGCATCGATTTACAGGATGCGTACTATACCGTACCTATGAAAAAATATTACAGAAGGTTCTTAAAATTTATCTGGATGGATCAGCTGTGGCAATATAGGGCGTTGCCTAATGGGCTCACCACAGCCCCTCGCTTATTTACTAAATTGGTGAAGCCAATTATGGCTTATTTAAGACAAAGACATCATATTGTTATGGCCTATTTAGATGATATTTTAATTGTCGGCCACACCTTGGAATTAGCACAACAAGGGGTTGCAGCTGCGGTCAATTTGTTCCAACAGCTTGGGTTCATTGTTCATCCAGAAAAATCTAAGTTCTGCCCCACCCAGGTAATTAATTATCTGGGGTTCCAGGTGAATTCCATTAGCATGAGAGTCACCATACCAATTAACAAAATTGAGGAGGTAACACAGGTGTGTACAGACTTGATTAATACTCGTATACCATCGATTCGTCACTCAGCTACTGTCATTGGCAAGATTGTGGCTTTGTTTCCGGCAGCCCGGTATGGACCTCTGCATTATCAAAACTTGCAGAGAGCCAAGATCGCTGCGTTGCGACGGCATGCTGGTCATTATGATCGATCAATGCGGCTGCCGCCTGCAGCATTGGATGAATTACGATGGTGGGTTTGCCACATTAGTAACTCGTTCAAAACTATTATTGAGGCGAAACCGATGATATACTTACAAACTGATGCGAGCTCTGATGGCTGGGGAGCTACGAATCAATTCTCTAGTTGTGGGGGCCGATGGGATACCCTTGAGAATACGATGTTGGTATCACAAGGGATCAACTATTTGGAGCTGCTTGCAGCGTTTCACGGACTTCGTGCATATTGTTCCAAGATCATTGGAGCACATGTCCGGCTCCAAATAGACAATACCACAGCGGTGGCATATTTAAACCACATGGGCGGTACCAGGTCAGTTTCATGTGATAAATTGGCTAATTCAATTTGGCTCTGGTGTGTCAAGAGAGACATTTGGATTTCAGCTACCTATTTGCCAGGTGAGCTTAATATTGTGGCGGACGCCAGGTCACGCAAGTTCAATGATAATATTGAATGGATGTTACATCCTGAAATTTTTGCAAAAATCACAGCCAAATTTGGGAAACCGGACATTGACCTTTTTGCGTCCCGGTTGAACCATCAGGTACCAACCTACGTCGCGTGGGAACCAGATCCTGGGGCTATAGCGTTAGATGCATTCTCGCTAGACTGGGGGAATTGCTTTTTCTATGCATTCCCCCCGTTTTGCCTCATCAGTCGGGTATTACGTAAAATTCAGATGGACGGTGCCAAGGGCATCCTTATCATACCCGACTGGCCTACACAGCCATGGTATCCGATGGTCTTTGACACGCTCAGTGAACCTTGGGTCCGTTTGCAGGGTAGCCCAGAATTAGTTACTCACCCTGTTTCAGGGGAGCCACATCCCTGCCATGGCTATTTAAATTTGTTGGCTTGCAGATTCTGAATCGGCCTTTAGAACAATACGGCCTTTCTACCCGGACCATGGATACCATTGCGGCGTCGTGCCGAGAGTCTACAAGGCGAAGATACCGCTCTCACATCAGGAAGTGGGAAGCCTTCTGCAGCCGCTCTCGCATCACGTACGATGCCGTGACTATAACCGACGTCCTGGAATTCCTCGCGGGGTTGCACCATGATGAACACTTAAGCTACAGTGCCATCAACAGCGCCAGGAGCGCTCTATCATTCTACCTCAATATTGAGGTGGGATCCAACAGGCTAGTGTCCAGGCTCATGCGGGGTATTTTCAATACGAATCCGCCTACACCACGTTACAGTATCACCTGGGATGTCAGGGACGTTTTATCTCTGCTCAGGACGTGGTCCCCCATGGAAGGGCTCCAGCTGGACAAACTCACCATGAAGCTGGTGATGTTACTAGCGCTGACTTCAGCACAGAGGGTACAGACACTCCACAAACTACGTGTCGACAGAATGATGTCTACCCCCACAGAAGTAGTTTTCTTTGTTGACGAACTACTGAAGCAACACAGACCTGGGTGCACAGGGCTGCAGCTGAAGTTCCCGGCATACCCCGCCGATGCTAGGCTATGCTTAGCCTCCCATATCCGTTACTACGTCAAGGTGACGGCAAGCATCAGAGGAATGGAGAGATACCTGCTTGTCACTCATAAGAGACCTCACCATCGAGTGACAACACAGACGATATCCAGGTGGCTTCGAGTCGTCTTGGGTAAGTCAGGTATCGACACTAATGTGTTCAAATCTCATTCCACCAGGGCTGCATCGACGTCGGCGGCGAGGGTCATGGAGGTGCCCATGGACCATATTCTCGCCACAGCAGGATGGGCTAATGAGACGGTGTTCCAGCGGTTTTACAACCGGCCCGTTGCTGCGCCTCTACAGTTCGCAGAAGCCGTGCTAGATGCGGGGCAAGAACGTGGAGATGTCCCCGAATGAGGGGTTTTGATTTGTTTGTTAATAAATATGCTTTGTTTTGCAGTATGGACTAGTCAGCAAGTTATTCCTCCCATCCATCCCTGGTAGTGGTGTGACAGCATGGACGTGGTCCAGGGCGTGTCATCACAGAAGCTTTGAAGTCTTCACGAAGTCACTCACGTGACTCCGAAATGAAATAGTAAGATTGAACGAGAACTTACCAGTTCGAAGGTTGATCATTATTTCATGAGGAGTCGAAGTGAGGGATTTCGTGCCCTCCTCGCCCAACCCTCAATCACCTTCAGCTGGTAATCTTAGTCGTTTCATTCTTACTATGTGAAGTCATTTCTTGATTGGTTTCTGTGATTCCACGCCGCTACTTTGAAGTATGTCGAGCATGCGCGCCGGCGGGCTCTTCACGAAATCCCTCACTTCGACTCCTCATGAAATAATGATCAACCTTCGAACTGGTAAGTTCTCGTTCAATCTTACTATTCTCCGTGCTTACCACGAGTTTGATTTTTTTTTAAAGTCGGGAGAGCTCTTGGAATGAACTCGCACAGTGGGACAGGGCTTTAAGTGTTGTGAGGGACCCCTTCTCCACCCCCACGTCAGTCTGTGCATTGAGGAGTGTAGTAGAGCAGAGGTTCAGGTACATAGGTCCACCCAAGTGGCATGCATCACGGCTACATAATGGGGTGTTGCGGGCTTTTGGCTTGTTGGCTCTCATTAGGCTGAGAAGTGTGAATAGTCAGCACAGTAGGACCAGTGCGGGTGGCACGGTGGCGCAGCGGTAGAGTTGCTGCCTCACAGCGTCGGAGACCCGGGTTCGATCCCGACTACGGGCGCTGTCTGCACGGAGTTTGCACGTTCTCCCCGTGACCCGCGTGGGATTTTCCAAGATCTTCGGTTTCCTCCCACACTCCAAAGACGTGCAGGTTTGTGGGCTAATTGGCTTGGTGTGTGTGTAAATTGTCCCCAGTGTGTGTAGGATAGCGTTAGTGTGCGGGGATCGCTGGTCGGCGCGGACTCGGTGGCCTGCTTTCGTTCTGTAACTCTAAGCTGAGCTAAAGTAGCACCAAGAAGTTGGGGAAATATTGTGTCCAGCCTTGTTATGTCGGAAGGATGGTGTTAAACTGGAAAGAGTGCAAGGAAAGGTTTACAAGGATGGGGCAAGGACTTGAGGGCCGGAGCTATAGGGAGATATTGGACAGGCTAAGTCTGTATTCCTTGGAGCGCAGGAGGTGACATTATAGAGGTGTATCAAATCATGAGAATTCTACCCACAGCAGGAGAATCAAGAACTAGGGGACATAGGCTTAATGTGAGTGGGAAAGGACAATGTTTCCACACACGAGGCATCGAGGTGAGTGCATGAAACGAGCTGCCAGAGGAAGTAGTTGAGGCAGGAACAATAACCACATTTGTCTAAAGAAGGGTTTCGGCCCGAAACGTCACCTATCTCCTTCGCTCCTTAGATGATGCTGCACCCGCTGAGTTTCTCCAGCCTTTTGTGTACCCTTTAAAATACATGGATAGGAAACAAGAAACATAGAAAACAGGTGCATGAGTAGGCCATTCGGCCCTTCGAGCCAGCACCACCATTCAATATGATCATGGCTGATCATCCAAAATCAGTACCCCTGATTTCCTGATTTCCTGATTTCCCCATATCCCTCGATTCCGTTAGCCCGAAGAGTTAAATCTAACTCTCTCTTGCATCCATCCAGTGAATCGGCCTCCACTGCCTTCTGTGGCTGAGAATCCCACAGATTCACAACTCTCTGGGTGAAAAAGTTGTTCCGTATCTCAGCCAAAATGGCCTCCCCCTTATTCTTAAACTGTGGCCCCTGGTTCTGGACTCCCCCAACATCGGGAACATGTTTCCTGCCTCTAGCGCGTCCAAGCCCTTAGAAATCTTATATGTTTCAATGAGATGCCCTCTCATCCTTCTAAACTCCAGAGTGTACAAGCCCAGCTGCTCCATTCTCTCAGCATATGACAGTCCCACCATCCCGGGAATTAACATTGTAAACCTACGCTGCACTCCCTCAATAGCAAGAATGTCCTTCCTCAAATTAGGGGACCAAAACTGCACACAATACTCCAGGTATGGTCTCAACATGGCAGCTCTGTGCTACTTCTGCACCCGGGTCCAGGCATCTGTGGAGAGGTACATCGACCGTGTGCCTTGCTCCCAGAGAGTGGCCGTTGCTGTGGGGAGAGCAGGGGTTCAGGGCTCACTGTGTATGATGCTGGTGCCCACATACTCCTTGTGGCGTTTGGGTGACGGTGGCAGCTGGCGGTGACCCCAACACCGGGCAAGGTCCCCAGGGCACGCACCAGCGCTCCAAGCATCGGCCGGAGAGCGGGCAAGGGGGGGGGGGGGGGGAGGTGAGGGTGACCGGGGGCGGTGGTAGAGGGCTGTGATGGCACCAGCCAGGGCATTGCCCGCACTGAGGAAGTACATTCCTGCCGTGTGTTTGGGCGCGGCTCCTGCAACTCGGGGAGAAGACCGAAGGGGCGGCACGATGGCGCAGCGGTAGAGTCGCTGCCTCACGGCGCCAGAGTCCCGGGTTCCATCTTGCCCTCGGGTGCTGTCTGTACGGAGTTTGTACGTT
>CAUPSL010000059.1:0-7500 GCA_963514005.1 Raja brachyura
GCAGGAGGAGGCCATTCGGCCCCTTCGAGCCAGCACCGCCATTCATTGTGATCATGGTCTGATCGCCCCCTATCAATAACCCGTGCCTGCCCTTCTCCCATATCCCTTGACTCCACTAGCCCCTAGAGCTCTATCTAACTCTCTTCTTAAATCCATCCAGTGAATTTGGCCTCCACTGCCCTCTGTGGCAGGGAATTCCACAAATTCACAACTCTCTGGGTGAAAAAAAGTTTTTTCTCACCTCAGTCTTAAATGACCTCCCCTTTATTCTAAGACCGTGGCCCCTGGTTCTGGACTCGCCCAACATTGGGAACATTTTCTCCGGCATCTAGCTTGTCCAGTCCTTTTATAATTTTTATATGCTTCTGTACGATCCCCCCTCATCCTTCTAAACTCCAGTGAGTACAAGCCAAAGACGTGCAGGTTTGTGGGTTTTTTGGCTTGGTATCGGTGTACAATTGGTGTGTGTTAATGTGTGGGGATCGCTGGTTGGCACGGACTCGTTGGGCCGAAGGGCCTGATTCCCTAAACTAAACTAAACTGCAGATGCTGGTTCCCATTGAGGGTAGGGAAGATTCAAACAAGAGGGCATGACATGAGAATTAGGGGACAGAAGTTTAGGGGTAACATGAGGGGGAACTTCTTTACTCAGAGAGTGGTGGCTGTGTGGAATGATCTTCCTGCAGAAGTGGTGGAGGCTGGATCGATTTTAACATTTAAAAGTAAAGTGGATAGGTATATGGACGGGAAGGGAATGGAGGGGTATGGTCTGAGTGCAGGTAGATGGGACTAGGGGAAAATAAATGGTCGGCACGGACTGGAAGGGCCGAGAAGGCCTGTTTCCGTGCTGTAATTGTTATATGGTTATATGGACACAAAGTGCTGGAGTAACTCAGCGGGTCAGGCAGCATCTCTGGAGAAAAAGGGCGGGCGATGTTTCGGGGTCCGAAGACCCGAAACGCCACTTTCTCCAGAGACGCTGCCTGACCCGCTGAGTTACTCCAGCACTTTGTGTCCACCATATTCCTGAGTATAGAACTCGCTAGAATTTCGAAGATTGAGGGGGGGATATCATAGAAACTTACAAAATTCTTATTATTTAAAAAAAAAATCTTTTTGTTAGAAGTAAGTACAATAGTGTGGTACTTGAGTACCTAATACATACATACACATGACCATTCTTGTACAACTTTGGATTTTATTAATTTAAGTACAGTGAAAGAAAAAATAAATAAGGAATGTCGGAATAGATAGACAAGCGAGGAGAAGCAGATAGCAAAAGAAATAAAGAGCAGAGATGAGAAGGAGAAAGAGGAAAGAGAGATGAGGAGAGATCTACCTATTTCGTATTTTTTGCCCATCCGTCACCCGGTTCTGAACCATTAAATTTCTAAGGTTGTGTTATTTTGCACCATGTGCTTGTAAGAAGTTGATAAAGGGAGACCAAGTCTTTAAGAAGGGCCTCGACCCGAAACGTCGCCTATCTCCTTCGCTCCTTAAGGGCCTGTCCCACCAGCATGCAACTCTATGCTATGGGCGTGACCATAGTGCCGGTCCCACTTCGATCGCCGGAATTGTGCGGAGTTCGTCCCGACATCACGCGGGGCTCCGAAAAACTGACCGTGTTCAAAAATTCCGCGCGGCAACGGCTTGTCGGCTCGCAGTCGCCTCGAAGCATTACACACCACCGTGGCCCTCTCTGTAGGTGCCTCCGTGACCCTTAATGTGTGTGGCTCCGTGGCCCTCTGTGTGTGTGTGTGCCTCTGTGTCCCTCTCTGTGTGCCCCTCTCTGTCCTGGCGAACTTACCTTTAAGACTTCGTTCCAAGTTCGCCTCACTTTGCGCCGCGTTGCGCCACTCACCCGACCTCCGCGCGGCCCTCGCTGCCGGTTTGGTCGCGCTTGCCGCATGCAAGCGCATGCTGGTGGGAACGGCCCTGTACAGGGGATCACCCGACCTCCGCGCGGCCCCCGCTTCTAGTTTGATCGCGTTCATCGTATGGAGTCGGATGCTGGTAGGACAGGCCCTTTAGATGCTGCTGCACCCGCTGAGTTTCTCCAGCCTTTTGTGTACCTCCAAGTCTTTAAGAATTGGCCAACTTTGCCCAGTAGGAGGAATCTCATTTCTTCAAATGAGCATCTCTGTGGAGAACATGGATAGGTGACGTTTCTGGGTGGGACACCTCTTCAGACTGATGTAGACCAACGTAGAACTGAAGGTAGACAAAAATGCTGGAGAAACTCAGTGGGTGAGGCAGCATCTGTGGAGCGAAGGAAATAGGCAACATTTCGGGCCGAAACCCTGAAGGAAATAGGCGACGTTTCGGGCCGAAACCCGGAAGGGTTTCGACCCGAAATGTCGCCTATTTCCTTCGCTCCATAGAAGCTGCCTCACCCTGCTGAGTTTCTCCAGCATTTTGTGTCTACCTTCGATTTTCATTCTTAAACATAGAACTGCAGATGCTGGTTTATACCCAAAACTGCGCACATAAGTGCTGGAGTAACTCTACAGGCCAGGCAGCATCTGTGGAGAACATGGATAGGGGGCGTTTCAGGACGGGGCACTTCTTCAGTCTGAAGCAGAATGTCCCTCAAATGTGCGCTGGCCTGTCTCTGACATTATTGCCACAGAGGGAGTACAGAGAAGGTTCACCAGACTGATTCCTGGGATGGCAGGACTTCCATATGAAGAAAGACTCGGCTTGCACTCGCTAGAATTTAGAAGATTGAGGGGGGATCTTATAGAAACTTACAAAATTCTTAAGGGGTTGGACAGGCTAGATGCAGGAAGATTGTTCCCAATGTCCCCAGAACACGGGGTCACAGTTTAAGGATAAGGGGGAAGTCTTGTAGGACTGACATTTTTCACACAGAAAGTGGTGAATCTGTGGAACTCTCTGCCACAGAGGGTAGTTGAGGCCAGTTCATTGGCTATATTTAAGAGGGAGTTAGATGTGGCCCTTGTGGCTAAAGGGATCAGGGGGTATGGAGAGAAGGTAGGTACGGGATACTGAGTTGGATGATCAGCCATGACCATATTGAATGGCGGTGCTGGCTCGAAGTGCCGAATGGCCCACTCCTGCACCTATTGTCTATGTTTCTATGTTTCTATTTGTTAAACTAACTAACCACCAACCTTTCAAAACCTCTCCATTAGATTCCAACCTAAAACTCCTTCCTGAGTATCTGTTCATCTTTCTATAAACCAACCTAATTGGTCCCCTAATTTGAGGAAGGACATTCTTGCTATTGAGGGAGTGCAGCGTAGGTTTACAAGGTTAATTCCCGGGATGGCGGGACTGTCATACGCTGAGAGAATGGAGTGACTGGGCTTGTACACTCTGGAGTTTAGAAGGATGAGAGGGGATCTTTTTGAAACATGTTAGATTATTAAGGGTTTGGACACGCTGGAGGCAGGAAACATGTTCCCGATGCTGGGGGAGTCCAGAACCAGGGGCCACACAGTTTAAGAATAAGGGGTAAGCCATTTAGAATGGAGACGAGGAAACACTTTTTCTCACAGAGTGTGGTGAGTCTGTGGAATTCTCTGTCTCAGAGGGCGGTGGAGGCCGGTTCTCTGGATACTTTCAATCCCCAATCAGTTCCCCGTTCCTACCTTCGCCCCATATCCCGTGACTCCGCTATTTTTAAGAGCCTTATCTAGCTCTCTCTTGAAAGCATCCAGAGAATTGGCCTCCACCGCCTTCTGGGGCAGGGATTCGTGATTGGTAAGGGCGTCTGGGGATACGGGGAGAAGGCAGGAGAATGGTGTTGGGTTGGAAAGAGATCAGGCATGATTGAATGGCGGAATAGACTTGATGGGCCGAATGGCCTAATTCTGCACCTAGAACCTATGAACATCTGAAGAAGGGTCTCGACCCGAAACGTCACCTATTCCTTCGCTCCATAGATGCTGCTGCACCCGCTGAGTTTCTCCAGCACTTTTGTCTACCTTCGATTTTCCAGCATCTGCGGTTCCTTCTTAAACATCAGGTCATAGGGAATAGGAGTATAGAATATTAGGCCATTCGGCCCGTCGTCTAGCCCGCCGTTCAATCATGGCTGATCTATCTCTCCCTCCGAACCCCATTCTCCTGCCTTCTCCCCATAGCTCATTGACAGCAGGAGAGAAGGAATGGGTGACGTTTCGGGTCGAGACCCTCCTTCAGACTGATGTTCCTGATAAACAATGCTCCTTCTGAATAAAATGTTAAAGAGCGCAGTTATATATTTAGTCACAGCGACATAACCCTCTCCTTTATCTTCTTGTTATAGTTGAAAGGATAATTTTATTTTAATGCATCGCCTGTTGTTCCGAGCTGTTTACTTGGCCCTGCCTCTTGCTCTCGCTGCAAGGGTTTGATCCGCTCCCTGTTATTTACTCGTTTAACCCTTCGCTGGCACGTCTCCGCAGGAATTTAGGAGATTGAGGGGGCTTATAGAGGCTTACAAAATTCTTAAGGGGTTGGACAGGCTAGATGCAGGAAGATTGCTCCCGATGTTGGGGAAGTCCAGAACAAGGGATCACACAGTTTAAGGATAAGGGGGAAGTCTTTTAGGACCGAGATGAGGAAAACATTCTTTACACAGAGAGTGGTGGGTCTCTGGAATTCTCTGCCACAGAAGGTAGTTGAGGCCAGTTCATTGGCTATATTTAAGAGGGAGTTAGATGTGGCACTTGTGGCTAAAGGGATCAGGGAGTATGGAGAGAAGGCAGGTACAGGATACTGAGTTGGATGATCAGCCATGATCATATTGAATGGCGGTGCAGGCTCGAAGGGCCGAATGGCCTACTCCTGCACCTATTTTCTATGATTCTATCTCCGCTGTGGGAATGCCAACATGCCCGAAGATTGAACTGAAATCTCCAGAAATTAGCAGCTGAAATCCGGGGAAAAGGTTGAGTTTAGAAGGATAAAAACATAGAAACATAGAAATTAGGTGCAGGAGTAGGCCATTCGGCCCTTAGAACCTGCACCGCCATTCAATATGATCATGGCTGATCATCCAACTCAGTATCCCGTACCTGCCTTCTCTCCATACCCTCTGATCCCCTTAGCCACAAGGGCCACATCAAGGGCCACATGAGGGGGAATCTTATAGAAACATATAAAATTATAAAAGGACTGGACAAGCTAGATGCAGGGAAAATGCTCCCAATGTTGGGCGAGTCCAGAACCAGGGGCCACAGTCTTAGAATAAAGGGGAGGTCATTTAAGACTGAGGTGAGAAAACAACTTTTTCACCCAGAGAGTTGTGAATTTGTGGAATTCCCTGCCACAGAGGGCAGTGGAGACCAAATCACTGGATGGATTTAAGAGAGAGTTAGATAGAGCTCTAGGGGCTAGTGGAGTCAAGGGATATGGGGAGAAGGCAGGCACGGGTTATTGATAGGGGACGATCAGCCATGATCACAATGAATGGCGGTGCTGGCTCGAAGGGCCGAATGGCCTCCTCCTGCACCTATTGTCTATGTTTCTATAACGGAAGACCGAAAGGAACGTCTCACAGAGAGTGGTGAGTCTGTGGAATTCTCTGCCTCAGAGGGCTGTGGAGGCCGGTTCTCTGGATGCTTTCAAGAGAGAGCTAGATAGGGCTCTTAAAAATAGTGGAGTCAGGGGATATGGGGAGAAGGCAGGAACGGGGTACTGATTGGGGATGATCAGCCATGATCACATTGGATGGCTCGAAGGGCCAAATGGCCAGCTCCTGCACCTATTGTCTATTGTGTTAAAGAAGGAACTGCAGATGCTGGAGAATCGAGGGTTACACAAAATGCTGGAGAAACTCAGCGGGTGCAGCAGCATCTATGGAGCGAAGGAGATAGGCAACGTTTCGGGCCGAAACCCTTCTTCAGACCTATTGTCTATTGTCTATTGCCTGTTGAAGTGGCATTTATGTACAAGATAGACACAAAAAACTGGAGGAACTGCAGATGCTGGTTAAAAATGACTTGTGTATTAGTCAAGTCAAGTTTTATTCGTCACTTGCGCATAAAGGGCAGTGAAATGAATTTGCCAGCAGCGGTGCAATGAAAAAGAACACACGATACACAATTAAAATGTAAACGGCCTGTCCCACCAGCATGCAACTCCATGCGATGTGCACGACCTAACGTGGTCGCTTGAGCCGTCCGGTGTCGTGGGGCCGGTCCCACTTTGATCGCCGGAGCCGTGCGGAATTGTGCGGAGTTCGTCCCGACATCGCGCGGGGCTCCGAAAAACTATGTTAAAAAATTCCGCGCGGCAACGGCTTGTCGGCTCGCAGTCGCCTCAACGAATTACACACCGCCCCGACATCGTGCCTCCGTGAACCTATCTGTAGGTGCCTCCGTGACCCTCTATGTGTGTGGCTCCGTGGCCCTCTATGTGTGTGTGTGCCTCTGTGCCCCTCTCTGTGTGCCCCTCTCTGTCCCGGCGAACTTACCTTTAAGACTTCGCTCCAAGTTCGCCTCACTTTGCGCCACGTTGCGCCACTCACCCGACCTCCGCGCGGCCCTCGCTGCCGGTTTGGTCGCGCTTGCCGCATGCAGGCGCATGCTGGTGGAAACGGCCCTGTACAGGGGATCACCCGACCTCCGCGCGGCCCCTGCTTCTAATTTGATCGCGTTCATCGCATAGAGTTGCATGCTGGTAGGACAGGCCCTTAACACAAACATCCACCACAGCATTCATCACTGTGGTGAAAGGCACAAAAATTTGGCCGGTCCTCCTCCACTTTCCCCCGTGGTCAGGACCCCCACCCTGCGGCCGTCCAGATGTTGAGACAAGGTAAAGTCCAGGTAATTCCTGAACCGTTGCTTCCCTACCGGAGACCGCGGCTTCAGGCCGCAGTCCGGCGGTCAAAGATCTAAAGTTCCCGCCGTGCTGCAGCCAGAAGCACCACAGGGCCAGCGGTCAGAGCTACTCTCCAGGGATCCCCGATAGGGGACCCTGCTCCGGGCGGTAAGTCCACGTCGCGCCCACGGTTAGAAGTTGGCCGCGGGCCGGCGGTCCAAGCCCTTCTCTACTGAAACATCGGAGTCCGGGGAGAGGTGGCCAATTGACTATTAGAAGTTCCTCGTTAGATAAAAATGCTGGAGAAACTCAGCGGGTGAGGCAGCATCTGTGGAGCGAAGGAATAGGTGACGTTTCGGGTTCAGTCTCGACCCGAGACGTCACCTATTTCCTTCGCTCCACAGACGCCGCCTCACCCGCTGAGTTTCTCCAGCATTTTTATCGACCCTCGATTTTTCCAGCATCTGCAGTTCTTTCTTAAACATTAGTTCCTAGGTTCTAGGAGTAGAATTAGACCATTCGGCCCATCAAGTCTGCTCCGCCATTCAATCACGGCTGATCTATCTCTCCCTCTCAACCCCATTCTCCTGCCTTCTCCCCATTGGCTTGGTCAGGAACTGTCAGAAGGCCAGGGACGCAGGTTGGATTGTGATCTTGGGTGCTGTCTGTGTGGTGTTTGCACTCTCTCCCTCTCTCTCTCTCTCTCTCTCTCTCTCTCTCTCTCTC
>CAUPSL010000059.1:10000-25699 GCA_963514005.1 Raja brachyura
TCTGGTTAGAACTGGGGGAGAAACCTCTGCCCTTGCCCACTGAGTCATTTGTTATGTGCAGGAGGAACTGCAGATGTGCAGGAGGGAACTGCAGATGTGCAGGAAGAATGTATCTTCCTACACAGGTCAAGAGCTTGTAATTCCTGGGCGTGCATATCTCTGAAGATCTCTCCTGGTCCCAGAACACTGATGCAATTATAAAGAAAGCTCATCAGCGCCTCTACTTCCTGAGAAGATTACGGAGAGTCGGTTTGTCGAGGAGGACTCTCTCGAACTTCTACAGGTGCACAGTAGAGAGCTTGCTGACCGGTTGCATCGTGGCTTGGTTAGACTGCAAAAAGTTGTCAACACTGCCCAGTCCATCATCGGCTCTGACCTCCCCACCATCGAGGGGATCTATCGCAGTCGCTGCCTCAAAAAGGCTGGCAGCATCATCAAGGACCCACACCATCCTGGCCACACACTCATCTCCCCGCTACCTTCAGGTAGAAGGTACAGGAGCCTGAAGACTGCAACGTCCAGGTTCAGGAATAGCTACTTCCCCACATCCATCAGGCTATTAAACTCAACTCAAACAAAACTCTGAACATTAATAGCCCATTGCACTTATTATGTATGTGTGTACAGTGGCTTGCAAAAGTTTTCATACCCCTTGAACTTTTCCACATTTTGTCACGTTACAACCACAAACGTAAATGTATTTTATTGGGATTTTATGTGATAGACTAACACAAAGTGGCGCATAATTGTGATGTGGAAGGAAAATGATACATGGTTTTCAAATTTTTTTACAAATAAAAGGAACTGCAGATGTCAAATCAAATCAAAAATCAGATGTGCGGGAAGGAAGTGCAGATGTGCCGGAAGGAAGTGCAGATGTGCAGGAAGGAAGTGCAGATGTGCCGGAAGGAAGTGCAGATGTGCAGGAAGGAAGTGCAGATGTGCCAGAAGGAAGTGCAGATGTGCGGGAAGGAAGTGCAGATGTGCGGGAAGGAAGTGCAGATGTGCGGGAAGGAAGTGCAGATGTGCGGGAAGGAAGTGCAGATGTGCGGGAAGGAAGTGCAGATGTGCGGGAAGGAAGTGCAGATGTGCCGGAAGGAAGTGCAGATGTGCGGGAAGGAAGTGCAGATGTGCGGGAAGGAAGTGCAGATGTGCGGGAAGGAAGTGCAGATGTGCGGGAAGGAAGTGCAGATGTGCAGGAAGGAAGTGCAGATGTGCAGGAAGGAACTGCAGGTGCCGGTTTAAAGAAGGGTTTAAAGGAGTCTGAAGAAGGGTCTCAACCCGAAACGTCACCCATTCCTCTCCAGAGTTGCTGCCTGCCCCGCTGAGGAACTGCAGATGCTGGTTTCAAATCAAAGATAAATGCAAAATGCTGGAGTAATCTAGCGGGCGAGGCAGCATCTGTGGAGAAATGGAATGGGTGACGTTTCGGGTCGAGACCCTTTGTCAGATTGAGAGTCAGGGGAGAGGGAAACGAGACATGTGGATGATGTAGACAGATGTAGGGCAAATGAATGAAAGATGTGAAGAAATGGGCCATTGTTAGCTGAGGGGTCGGAGAAATTCGAGTTACAGACAATGAGGCTCAACAAGACGACTTTGAAAGTGGCACGACTTGGGTGGGGGGGGGATGGAGAGGGGAGGGTGGGATGCAAGAGTTACTTGAAGTTTAGAGAGATCGCTACTCATGTCTCTGTGTTGTAAGCTGCACAAGCGAAACATGAGGTGCTGTTCCTCCTGTTTGCGCTGGGCCTCACTCTGACAGCAGAGGAGGCCCCAGGACAGAAATGTGTAGGAAGGAACTGCAGATGCTGGTTGAACCCGAAGATAGACACAGAAAGCTGGAGTAAATCAGCGGGACAGGCAGCATCTCTGGAGGGAAGGAATGGGTGACGTTTTGGGTCGAGACCCTTCTTCGGACAAAGACCCGAAACGTCGCCCATTCCTTCTCTCCTGTCCCGCTGGGCTACTCCAGCTTTTTGTGTCTATCCCAGGACAGAAAGGTCAGTGTGGGAACGGGAGGGTTTGCATTCAAGTGTTTGGCAACCGGGCGATCAGGCTGGTCGAGACGGACTCAGTTGTTTTGGTGGTTTGGCTCTGCCCCCTGTGTTGGGACAGGGAGACGACCTGAACCGTCTGAACAAGAAGGAAGGGGACAAATTAATATTTATGTCGACCAGCTCCCACCCACCACCCACTCGAACGTGTGTCCTCCCCCTTCAGCTCACCCAGTAAAAGCAGAGTTTTTGTTGAAGATGGAACTGCAGATGCTGGAAAATCGAAGGTAGACAAAAATGCTGGAGAAACTCGGCGGGTGAGGCAGCATCTATGGAGCGAAGGAAATAGGCAACGTTCTTCAGTTAATTAACGAGCATGATCTGAGGATGAGAACTTTGAGTGGGGAAGGAAGATCAGAAATGTCAGCATTTTTTCTTTGCTTATTCTGAAGGGCCGAATGGCCTCCTCCTGCACCTATTTTCTACGTTTCTGTAGAGGCAGGAAAAATGTTCCCAATGTTGGGCGAGTCCAGAACCAGGGGCCACAGTCTTAGAATAAAGGGGAGGCCATTTGAGACTGAGGTGAGAAAAAACTTTTTCACCCAGAGAGTTGTGAATTTGTGGAATTCCCTGCCACAGAGGGCAGTGGAGGCCAAGTCACTGGATGGGTTTAAGAGAGAGTTAGATAGAGCTCTAGGGGCTAGTGGAGTCACGGGATATGGGGAGAAGGCAGGCATGGGTTATTGATAGGGGACGATCAGCCATGATCACAATGAATGGCGGTGCTGGCTCGGAAGGGCCAAATGGCCTCCTCCTGCACCCGTTTTCTATGTTTCTATGAAAAGATTAAGGAGGAATCAGGCAATGGTGTACAGGGTTGTACTTGCTATCTTATAGAAACTTACAAAATTCTTAAGGGGTTGGACAGGCTAGATGCAGGAAGATTGTTCCCGATGTTGGGGAAGTCCAGAACAAGAGGTCACAGTTTAAGGATAAGGGGGAAGTCTTGTAGGACCGAGACATTTTTCACACAGAGAGTGGTGAGTCTCTGGAACTCTCTGCCACAGAAGGTAGTTGAGGCCAGTTCATTGGCTATATTTAAGAGGGAGTTAGATGTGGCCCTTGTGGCTAAAGGGATCAGGGGGTATGGAGAGAAGGCAGGTACAGGATACTGAGGTGGATGATCAGCCATGATCATATTGAATGGCGGTGCAGGCTCGAAGGGCCGAATGGCCTACTCCTGCACCTATTGTCTATATTTCTATGTTTCTACTGAGGTGTTGAGACAGGCAGAGGTTAATGTTTCCATTGAGTGGTGTATTCGTCTTGTACGGTGGGTTTTCAGGGCAAGAACCAAGAAAGAAGATGTGTTTTTTTTAAAACCCAGAATGAAGATAATTTACCAGAGCCTATTGTACGAGTCTGGTGCAAATCCCTGTCTGAAGTTCTACCAAAGTCAACTGAATCAAATTCTGGGCGCAGTTTACGGGGTGCGCGGTGCCTGGGAATGCTCGCATAGAAACATAGACAATAGGTGCAGGAGTAGGCCATTCGGCCCTTCGAGCCTGCACCGCCATTCAATGTGATCATGGCTGATCATCCAACTCAGTATCCTGTACCTGCCTTCTCTCCATACCCCCTGATCCCTTTAGCTGCAAGGGCCACATCTAACTTTATTGCCTATTTCCTTCAGGGTTTCGGCCCGAAACGTTGCCTATTTCCTTCGCTCCATAGACGCTGCCTCACCCGCTGAGTGTCTCCAGCATTTTTGTCTACCTTCGATTTTCCAGCATCTGCAGTTCTATGTTTGTCTACATTTGGGCTTCAGTCTGAAGATCTGTCCCACCCAGAAACGGCACCTATCCCTGTTCAACACCGAGGCTGCCTGACCTGCTGAATCTCTCCAGTTTTTTTTGTCTACCTTCGATTTTTCCAGCATCTGTAGTTCTTTCTTAAACGCAGAAGGAGGATGATTCACCCCATCGAGGGCGGCACGGTGGCACAGCGGTAGAGTTGCTGCCTCACAGCGCCAGAGACCTGCATTCGATTCTGACTACGGGTGCTGTTTGTACGGAGTTTGCACGTTCTCCCTGTGACCTGCATGGGTTTTGTCCGACATCTTCGGTTTCCTCCCACACTCCAAAGACGTGCAGGTTTGTAGGATAATTGGCTTGGTATAAATGTAAAAATTGTCCCTGGTGGGTGTAAGATAGTGTTATTGTGTGGGGATCGCTGGTCGGCACGGACCAGGTGGCCCGAAGGGCCTGTTTCCGCGCTGTATCTCCAAACTAAACTAAAATGTAGAATAAAATGCAGGAGGAGCTCAGCGGGTGAGGCAGCATCTCTGGAGAGAAGGAATGGGTGACGTTTTGGGTCGAGACCCTTCTCCAGACTCAGAATGGAAATAATTCACCAGGGCCTGTTGTACAAGACTGGTGCAAATTCCTTCTCGTGGTAGAACGTTCCTTTCTGAAGTTCTACCAAAGTCAACTGAATCAAATTCTGAAGAGAGTCTGAAGAAGGGTCTCGACCCGAAACGTCACCTATTCCTTCACTCCATAGATGCTGCCGCACCCGCTGAGTTTCTCCAGCATTTATGTCTACGTTTGATTTTTCCAGCATCTGCCGTTGTTTTTAAACAATAAGATGTAGAATAAATCATTGTTAGCCGGGGGAAGTAGACCACGGGGCATTCAAAGATAAAATTTAATCAGGACAGTCAGACTGGCCGGAGAACTATGGTGGGGGAGGGATGGAGAGACAATAGACAATAGACAGTAGGCGCAGGAGTAGGCCATTCGGCCCTTCGAGCCAGCACCGCCATTCAATGTGATCATGGCTGATCATCCCCAATCAGTACCCCGTTCCTGCCTTCTCCCCATATCCCCTGACTCTGCTATTTTTAAGAGCCCTATCTAGCTCTCTCTTGAAAGAATCCAGAGAACCGGCCTCCACCGCCCTCTGAGGCAGAGAATTCCACAGACTCACCACTCTCTGTGAGAAAAAGTGTTTCCTCGTCTCCGTTCTAAATGGCCGACCCCTTATTCTCAAACTGTGTGTGGCCCCTGGTTCTGGACTCCCCCAACATCGGGAACATGTTTCCTGCCTCTAGCGTGTCCAAGCCCTCCAAATAATCTTATATGTTTCAATGAGATCCCCTCTCATCCTTCTAAACTCTAGAGTGTACAAGTCCAGCTGCTCCATTATCTCAGCATATGACAGCCCCGCCATCACGGGGAATTAACCTTGTGATTCACACCGCTGGGGTGTAAGCTGCCCCAAGCTAAATATGAGGAGCTGTTCCTCCAATTTGCGCTGGGCCTCACTCTGACAGTGGAGGAGGCCCAGGACAGAGAGGTCAGTGTGGGAATGGGAGGGGGAGTCGAAGATGAGGTAGTGTTAGTCGGACTGAGCGGAGGTGTTCAGTATGCCGCTTGTTTGGCCGGAGCGGGGGATCGAACACTCGACCCACTGATGCAAGGGACAGGGGAGTTAACCGCTGGGCCACGGATGACAATGGCCAGGGTGGTAAGGAAATCAGTGCCATGAAGTAGCAGCAGGAGCCCCCCCCCTCCCCGTTTACGCAGTCACTCCTTGACAGTGTGGAAAAAATTCTGTAAGACGCAGAGAGAGGGAATTGTAACCCTGCCGAGCCACAATTTATTCATTATATAAACTCCCAAAATAGCTGCATATTTTTTTCTTTGACAGATTAAATGCCTTTCTCTCCTAGTCTCTGTGACATTGGTGCAATTTCTGTTGCGAGTGGGCCAATATTAACA
The DNA here is from genome assembly GCA_963514005.1 of Raja brachyura. The sequence continues at coordinate 15,780 of CAUPSL010000059.1, forward strand.
GCGGATGGCGGATAAGGCTGCGCATGTGATTCCGGTTTGTTGCCCATGTGATTCAGGTTCTCCCCTCCCCCCCTCTCTCTCCCCCCCCCCCCCCCCCACTATTCTCATGCCACAATCCCCCTGCCACTGAATTGTGGAGTTACATAGCAGGGAAACAGGCCATTCGGCCCAACCCGTCCCTGCTGATCATGTAGCCAACATGAGCTGGTCACAAACAGATACGCACAAAATGCTGGAGTCACTTTTAGAAGGTCAGGCAGCATCTCTGTGGAGAACTTGGATAGGTGACGTTTCTGGGTGGGACACCTCCTCAGACTGATGTAGACCAACATAGAATGCTGGAGAAACTCAGCGGGTTGAGGCAGCATCTGTGGAGCGAAGGAAATAGGCGACGTTTCGGGCCGAAAACCTGAAGGAAATAGGCGACGTTTCGGGCAGAAACCCGGAAGGGTTTCGACCCGAAACGTCGCCTATTTCCTTCGCTCCATAGAAGCTGCCTCACCCTGCTGAGTTTCTCCAGCACTTTGTGTCTACCTTTGATTTTCCTTCTTAAACATAGAACTGCAGATGCTGGTTTATACCCAAAAACTACGCGCATAAGTGCTGGAGTAACTCTACGGGCCAGGCAGCATCTGTGGTGAACATGGATAGGTGACGTTTCAGGACGGGACACTTCTTCAGTCTGAAGCAGAATGTCCCTCCAATGCGCGCTGGGCCTCACTCTGACATTCTTGCCGTAGAGAGAGTACAGAGAAGGTTCACCAGACTGATTCCTGGGATGGCAGGACTTCCATACGAAGAAAGACTGGATAGACTCGGCTTGTACTCGCTAGAATTTAGAAGATTGAGGGGGGATCTTATAGAAACTTACAAAATTCTTAAAGGGGTTGGACAAGCTAGATGCAGGAAGATTGTTCACGATGTTGGGGAAGTCCAGGACAAGGGGTCACACAGTTTAAGGATAAGGGGGAAGTCTTTTAGGACCGAGATGAGAAAAACATTTTTCACACAGAGAGTGGTGAATCTGTGGAATTCTCTGCCACAGAAGGTAGTTGAGGCCAGTTCATTGGCTATATTTAAGAGGGAGTTAGATGGCTAAAAGGATCAGGGGGTATGGAGAGAAGGCAGGTACGGGATACTGAGTTGGATGATCAGCCATGATCATATTGAATGGCGGTGCAGGCTCGAAGGGCCGAATGGCCTCTACTCCTGCACCTATTGTCTATGTTTCTCTGACAATGGAGGAGACCTAGGAGAGAACGGTCTGTGTGGGAATGGGAAGGAAAATTAAAGTGTTCAGCACCCGGGAGAACAGGCAGGTCCAGGCAGACTGAGCGAAGGTGTTTGTGTTACGTTTTTATTGTGTATTGTGTGTTCTTTTTCTATTGTACCGCTGCTGGCAAATTCATTTCACTGCGCTTTATGTAAAACTTGACTTGACTTAGAAACATAGACAATAGGTGCAGGAGGAGGCCATTCGCCCCTTCCAGCCAGCACCGCCATTCATTGTGATCACGGCTGATCATCTCCAATCAATAACCCGTGCCTGCCTTCTCCCCATATCCCTTGACTCCACTAGCCCCTAGAGCTCTATCTAACCCTCTCTTAAATCCATCCAGTGATTTGGCCTCCACTGCCCTCTGTGGCAGGGAATTCCACAAATTCACAACTCTCTGGGTGAAAAAGTTTTTCTCACCTCAGTCTTAAATGGCCTCCCCTTTATTCTAAGACTGTGGCCCCTGGTTCTGGCTTCGCCCAACTTTGGGGACATTTTTCCTGCATCTGGCTTGTCCAGTCCTTTTATAATTTCCTCCCCTTCCCACCTCTCCCTCAGCCCTCGGGCCCTGGCATTCCTTCTCTCTCTATCTCTCCCCCACCCAAGTCACACTAGCTTCTCATTTTCACACTACAAACAGCTTACAATGGCCTGCTTCCTTTATCATCGATACTTTTTTGCATATCTTTCATTCATTGTTCTTTATCTCTCCACATCACCGTCTATATCTCTCGTTTCCCTGATCCCTGACCAGTCTGAAGAAGGGTCTCGACCCGAAACGTCGCCTATCTCCTTCGCTCCTTAGATGCTGCTGCACCCGCTGAGTTTCTCCAGCTTTTTGTGTAACCCTTTTATAATTTTATATGTTTCTATAAGATCCCCGCCTCATCCTTCTAAACTCCAGTGAATACAAGCCTAGTCTTTTCAATCTTTCCTCATATGACAGTCCCGCCATCCCAGGGATCAATCTGGTGAACCTACACTGCACTGCCTCAATCACAAGGATGTCCGTCCTCAAATTAGGAGACCAAAACTGGACACAATACTGCAGATGTGGTCTCACCAGAGCCCTATACAACTGCAGAAGAAGATTTGACCTCAGCGAAACGATCGCCCAGTCTTCTGCTGGCCGGGCCCTGGTTTTCCAACTCAGTGGGAGGTTTGGGGTGGGTGTTGAGACGTGAGACCAAAGTTAGAAGGATTGAGGTAAAGTCCTAAATCGAGAGAAGGCATTCCAGAATTTGTTCCTCCACTCAAAGTTTATCACTTAACCCACTCGTGTTTATCCTTCCATTCCGAGGCTTCCTGTTGTGGTTCATTTTTGCGGCCAATATTCTACCAAAATCAACAACATATATCAACACCACATCCGAGCTGCGGCAGTATTTAATGTAAAACTTGTCTTCTGCATTTTGTATGCTGTCATAATGTGCATGCTTGGACTGCCTGGACTGCCAGAGGTGCTACAGAAATGCATGTAAGTTAGTCAGTAAGTTTATTGGCCAAGTATTCACATACAAGGAATTTGCCTTGGTGCTCCGCCCACAAGTAACAACATGACATACAGTGACAGTTACGAATGAGTCAGAAAACACTAAACATTAACCATATAACAATTACAGCACGGAAACAGGCCTTCTCGGCCCTTCCAGTCCGTGCTGACCATTTATTTTCCGTCCCTAGTCCCATCTACCTGCACTCAGACCATACCCCTCCATTCCCTTCCCGTCCATATACCTATCCACTTTACTTTTAAATGTTAAAATAGATCCTGCCTCCACCACTTCTGCAGGAAGATCATTCCACACAGCCACCACTCTCTGAGTAAAGAAGTTCCCCCTCATGTTACCCCTAAACATCTGTCCCTTAATTCTCATGTCATGCCCTCTTGTTTGAATCTTTCCTATCCTCAAACAATGTCTAGTGTTAAAGAAGGAACTGCAGATGCTGGAGAATCGAGGGTACACAAAAAGCTGGAGAAACTCAGCGGGTGCAGCAGCATCTAAGGAGCGAAGGAGATGGGCGACGTTTCGGGTCGAGACCCTTCTTCAATGTTTAGTGTAGTTTGGTTTCGAGGTACAGCGCGGAAACAGGCCCTTCTACCCGCCTGGTCCGTGCCGACCAGCGGTCCCCGCACACTAGCACTATCCTACACACTGGGGGCAATTAACAATTTTACTGAAGCCAATTAACTTACAAATCTGTACGTCCCTGGAACTTTGCGGGAGGAAGCCGTTCTCTTTGTGACCTGCGTGGGTTTTCTCCGGGTGCTCCGGTTTCCTCCCATACTCCATAGAAGTGCAGGTTTGCAGGTTAATTGGCTTCAGTAAAAATTGTAAATTGTCCCTAGAGTGTAGTGTTTGGTGCGATCGCCAGCGGGCCAAACGGCCTGTTTCCGTGCTGTCTCTCTAGAGGCTAAAGTAACTTCAAAAGTCTGGTCGACCAGAAACCTTGGCTATTTCCTTCGTTCCATAGACGCTGCCTCACCCGCTGAGTTTCTCCAACATTTTTGTCTACCTTCTAAGTTCTGAAGGTCAGGCAACATCTCTGGAGAACATGGATGGGTGACGTTTCAGTTCGGGACCCTTCCCCAGTCTGAAGAAGGGTCCCGACCCGAAACGTCACCTATCCATGTTCTCCCGAGATGCTGCCTGACCCGCTGAGTTACTCCAGCACGCTGTGAAACGTCACCTATCCATGTTCTCCACAGATGCTGCCTGATCCGCTGAGTTACTCCAGCACTCTGTGAAACGTCACCTATCCATGTTCTCCACAGATGCTGCCTGACCCGCTGAGTTACTCCAGCACTCTGTGAAACGCCACCTATCCATGTTCTCCACAGATGCTGCCTGACCCGCTGAGTTACTCTGTTGTGTGTAGATTCAGTTCCATTAATAAATAAAATTTATAGTGGCTCGTTGAGAAGTTTACATTGCCAATAATCTTTCATCAGCCCCGATCAATGAACTTTGATTCCACTCCGAGCGTTCTCAATAAGAATGACTTGGAATGGGTGGGAGAGGAAGGGGCCTCCTTTAAGGGGCTTGAGCCTGGAAGCTGAGATTTTATTTTAAAAATGCACCCCAACAATTAGTTCAGACTGAAATCTAATAAACTTTCAGCATCCAGTATAGCTTAGGTTAGAGATACAGCGCGGAAACAGGCCCTTCGGCCCACCGGGTCCGCGCTGACCAGCGATCCCCGCACACTAACACTATCCTACACACACTAGGGACAATTTACATCTACACCAAGCCAATTAACCTACAAACCTGGGGCCTGGGGTGGGAGATTGCAACCTTCACGTGGCCCGCCCTGTTTCGACGAATGCAATCGACCCGGCGTGCACAATCAAATAAGATCAAATAGAACAAGTTGTCCGACAACTTTAGGCTGTGCACGCCACACGCAAGAAGAAGACTTACAAAGCTATACGTCTGTGGAGTGTGGGAGGAAACCGAAGTTGTCTGAGAAAACCCACACAGGTCACGGGGAGAACGTGCAATGTCTGTACAGGCAGCGCCCGTAGTCGGGATCGAAGCCGGTTCTCTGACGCTGTGAGGCAGCAACTCGACCGCTGCCCCATCGTGCCACCCATAATAGTTCAATAATAATAATAGGTCTGAAGAAGGGTCTCGATCCAAAACGTTAAAGGCCTGTCCCACCAGCATGCGATTGCATGCGTCTCGCGCGACCAAACGTGGTGGCTCGAAAAATCTTGCACTGTCTGAAAATCCCGCGCGGCAACGGCCTGTCGGCCCGCAGGCGCATTGAGGGCGTATGCAGCGTCTTGACGGCGTAGGCCTAGCGCGTGCCGTTTAGTGATGATGTCACGACCAGACGCCATGCGACGTCTGAATCCAGTCAGCCCGCCTCCTGCCCAGCTGATCGGTGAGTATGATGTCGTGACCACCCCCGCACAACTCCATACGCCTCCGCGGTTCGAATTGGGACCGGCCCCGCCAGGCCGTACGCCTCAAGCCACCACGTTTGGCCGCGCTAGACTATGGAATCGCATGCTGGTGGGACAGGCCCTTAACCGATTCCTTCTCTCCAGAGATGCCGCCTGTCCCACTGAGTTACTCCAGCTTTTGGTGTCTATCTTCGGTTTAAACCAGCGTCTGCAGTTCCTCCCCACACAATGATAATAGGTTTCCTGACAAATTGACCGAGAGACAGGGAAGATTGATGAGCTTGGCCCATGACCCTGGTTCTTAGTTAGGCTTCGGCCTACGCCCAGGCCTGCTGACTCTGGTCACGTGACACACGGTCTCTGCGGTGAATGTTGCTTTGCAGGAGATTAATTGATATCACAGACGCCGGCAGCCGTGCGAAAACCGTGATGAAAATTGGTTATACTTTATTAATTAGTCAGAATATGTTTTTAATTTCCCCCCCCCCCCCCACACCACACAATGCGTAAGACAGGGAGAGACAGATGCTCCCAACAAACGTCAATGGCTTCTTTCTGTAGAAACAAAGAACTGCAGATGCTGGTTCGTTAAAAAAAAAAGTCTCGAAAGTGCTGGAGTAACTCAGCAGGTCGGGCAGCATCCCAGACCACATCAGTCTGAAGAAGGGTCTCGACCCGAAACGTCGCCTATTTCCTTTGCTCCGTAGATGCTGCCTCACTCGTTGAGTTTCTCCAGCACTTTTATCCAGCATCCCAGAAGAACCTGGATAGATGACGTTTCAGGTCGGAAACCTTTTCAATTGATAGATAGGTAAATTTTTGGGCCGAGACTCCTCTTCAGACTGATATTTCTTTCTATTTTTTGTTTTCTCTTCCTGTAACCATGATTAATAATAGTAATGTTTTTGTCATTCGAACATGAAGTATACATTATTAGTAAAAGTGTCAGGGTTTATGGGGAGAATGGGGTATAGAGGGAAATATAGATCAGCTGTGATTGAATGGCGGAGTGGACTTGATGGGCCGAATGGCCTCATTCTGCTCATAGAACTTATGAACTAACACCTACCCCACCAATCTTATCCAACTTACAAAATTCTTAAAGGGTTGGACAGGCTTGATGCAGGAAGATTGTTCCCGATGTTGGGGAGGTCCAGGACAAGGGGTCACAGCTTAAGGATAAGGGGGAAATCCTTTAGGACCGAGATGAGAAGGACTTTTTTCACACAGAGAGTGGTGGGTCTCTGGAACTCTCTGCCACAGAGGGTAGTTGAGGCCAGTTCATTGGCTATATTTAAGAGGGAGTTAGATGTGGCCCTTGTGGCTAAAGGGATCAGGGGGTATGGAGAGAAGGCAGGTACGGGATACTGAGTTGGATGATCAGCCATGATCATATTGAATGGCGGTGCAGGCTCGAAGGGCCGAATGGCCTACTCCTGCACCTAATTTCTATGTTTCTATGTTTCTATCCTCAGTCTACTCCTATGCTGGGATCCAGGGGTCATAGGTTTTTATTTTCGCAAAACGACCCTGGCTACACTCTAACTGTAGGACTTGCTTCGCCCCAGAGCCCAGGCACTGAGCTGATTGTCGATGTTACGCCCCTGTCCCACTTAGGAAACCTGAACGGAAACCTCTGGAGACTTTGCGCCCCACCCAAGGTTTCCGTGCGGTTCCCGGAGGTTTTCGTCAGTCTCCCTAACGGTCTAAAGTGGTTTCTGCTTCTTCTATGTTCTGGCGATAATTTCAAAAAATTCGAAAACCGACCGCGATAGGTTGCCATTTAAAAAATCGGTAATGTTTTTAAGTTGAAGCCGGTTGCGATACTAGTTGAAGGTGGTTGCCGGAGGTTGCAGAAGGTTGCAGGTAGTGGAAGGTAAGACCTTTTTTTCACCCAGGCTTTTTGCACCAGGGAGGTCTTACCTTCCAGGGGCATAAGGATAAGGGGGAATCCTTTAAGACCAAGATGAGAAAGACTTTTTTCACACAGAGACAAGGGGTCACAGTTTAAGGAAAAGGGGGAAGTCTTGTAGGACCAAGATGAGAAAAACATTTTTCACACAGAGAGTGGTGAATCTGTGGAACTCTCTGCCACAGAAGGTAGTTGAGGCCAGTTCATTGGCTATATTTAAGAGGGAGTTAGATGTGGCCCTTGTGGTCCTAAGGGGGTCAGAGGATATGGAGAGAAGGCAGGTACGGGATACTGAGTTGGATGATCAGCCAGGATCATATTGAATGGCGGTGCAGGCTCGAAGGGCTGAATGGCCTCTATTCCTGCACCTAATTTCTATGTTTCTATAACAAGTCCCCAGAGGTTTCCGTTCAGGTTTCCTAAGTGGGACAGGGGCATAATGCATCACTTGATGCCGCAAGATGTGGCCCAATATAGGCGAGTCCTTGCGTGCTGGCCGCAGAAGCAGACCTACAAACTCACATTACATTGGCTCGTCTTTCCGCTGACTGGTTAGCACGCGATAAACTGCACCTCGGTACACGTGACGTTAATGAACTAAAGTCAGACACAAAAACGCTGGAGTAACTCAGCGGGACGGGCAGCATCTCTGGAGAGAAGGGGCTGGGCGATGTTTCGGGTCGAGACCCTTCTTCAGACTGATTCCTTCTCTCCGGAGATGCTGCCTGTCCCGCTGAGTTACTCCGGCATTTTGTGCTTACCTTCGATTTAAACCAGCGTCTGCAGTTCTTCCTTACACAATACTAAACGCAACTGAAACCGTCTCCAGTTCTTCCCAAATGCAAAATTCCTGTTTGCCCGCATGCTCATTCTAAAGGGTCAACACTATCTTGTCAAACGAAGGGTCTCGGCCCGAAACGTCGCCTATCTCCTTCGCTCCTTAGATGCTGCTGCACCCGCTGAGTTTCTCCAGCCTTTTGTGGACCCTTGGACTATTCTTTGTTCAAAGGTTCTTGATTAAGGGCCTGTCCTACAATCATCCAACTCTATGCGATGAGCGCGATCAAACTAGAAGTGGGGGCCGCGCGGAGGTCGGGTGATCCCCTGTACAGGGCCGTTCCCAACAGCATGCGCCTGCATGCGGCAAGCGCGACCAAACCGGCAGCGAGGGCCACGCGGAGGTCGGGTGAGTGGCGCAACGCGGCGCAAAGTGAGGCGAACTTGGAGCGAAGTCTTAAAGGTAAGTTCGCCAGGACAGAGAGGGGCACACAGAGAGGGGCACAGAGGCACACACACACACACAGAGGGCCACGGAGCCACACACATAGAGGGCCACGGAGGCACCTAAAGAGAGGGTCGCGGAGGTACAATGTCGAGGCGGTGTGTAATGCGTCGAGGCGACTGCGAGCCGACAAGCTGTTGCCGCGTGGAATTTTTGAACATAGTCAGTTTTTCGGAGCCCCGCGCGATGTCGGGCCGAACTCCGCACAATTCCGCACGGCTCCGGCGATCGAAGTGGGACTGGCCCTGTGACGCCGGACGGCTCAAGCGACCACATTAGGTCACGCTCATCGCATGGAGTTGCATGCTGGTGGGACAGGCCCTTTAGTCACATACACCAATTGACGTACTGAAATGCGGATTGCAATTTCGGCGCATAAAAAAGAATACAACGATAATAAAGAAATTTAAACATAAAAAAACATCTCCCCACAATGGTTCCCACTGTAAGTCCAGTCCCCATCCCCTTGTCCACCCATAGTCGAGCATGTTTAAGAAGGAACTGCAGATGCTGGAAAATCGAAGGTAGACAAAAATGCTGGAGAAACTCAGCGGGTGCAGCAGCATCTATGGAGCGAAGGAAATAGGCAACGTTTCGGGCCGAAACCCGGAAGGAAATAGGCAACGTGCCTATTTCCTTCGCTCCACAGATGCTGCTGCACCCGCTGAGTTTCTCCAGAATTTTTGTCTACCTTGGAGTATCCTTGATGGGACGTTACCGGTTCTACCTTGCACTAAACGTTACCATGCATGTATTACACTGTAAACGGCTCGATTGAGTTACTCCAGCATTTTGTGCCTATCTTCGGTTTAAACCAGCATCTGCAGTTCCTTCCTACACAGCAGATGCTGATCTACACAAAAGGACACAAAGTGCTGGAGTAACTCAGCGCGTCAGGCAGCATCTCTGGAGAACATGGACAGGAGACATTTCAGTTTGAGACCCTTCTTCAGACTGAGAGTCAGGGGAGATCGAAACAGTTTTCCGTGCTTATAGCTGGTGATGACATTCTAGTTGGCAGCAGTGGGAGATGCGGTTAAAAGAATGGCATTACATTGGCATGGAAACATAGAAAATAGGTGCAGGTGAAGGCCATTCGGCCCTTCGAGCCAGCACCGCCATTCATTGTGATCATGGCTGATCGTCCCCAATCAAATTATTGTCCCAAAAATTAAATTATCTTTAATTTCAGTGGCGCTTGTGAGGTTGTCCACTTTGGCGGCAAAAATAAGGGGGCAGATTATTATCCCAATGGGGTTAGGTTAGGTAAGGGGGAGGTACAGCGACACCTGGGTGTCCTTGTACACCGGTCACTGAAAGTTGGCGTGCAGGTACAGCAGGCAGTGAAGAAAGCTAATGGAACGTTGGCCTTCATCACAAAAGGATTTCAGTACAGGAGTAAAGAGGTTCTTCTGCAGCTGTACAGGGCTCTGGTGAGACCACATCTGGAGTATTGTGTACAGTTTTGGTCTCCTAATTTGAGGAAGGACATCCTTGTGATTGAGGCAATGCAGCGTAGGTTCACGAGATTGATCCC
>CAUPSL010000060.1:0-76068 GCA_963514005.1 Raja brachyura
GCGATATCGTGGAGAGAGTGAGGAGAGAGACGGGATAGAGACAGAGAGCGGGAGAGATAGCTAGGGGGAGAGAGGAGAGAGAGAGGAGAGAGAGCGAGGGAAAGAAAGAGGGGGGGGAGAGGTGGGGAGAGAGGTGAGAGACCTTGGGGAAGAGAGAGGGTAGATTTGAGAGAGCGAGAGAGAGAGGGTTGAGAGAGGGGGAGGAGAGGAAAGAGGAGGAAGATAGAGGGGGAGAGATTGGAGGGAGAGAGTGGTAGCGAGGGGGGCAGAGAATAAGGAGAAGAGAGGGGCGGCAGAGGGAGGGGCGGCAGAGAGAGGGGAGAGAGGGGAAAAAAGAGGCGAGATACAGAAATAGTGTAGAGAAGGAAGGAGGGGAGAGAAAGAAAGAGAGGGGGGAGAGAAAGAGGGGTAGAGAGGAGGGGGGAGAGCGGGGAGCAGGGGGCGGGGCAGAGCGGAGAGAGGGAATAGAGATCTCGGGGAGAGAGAGGAGAAGAGAGAGAGACGGGTAGAGAGAGAGGGGAGAGGAATAGGGAAATAGAGAGATACAAAGAGGCGGAGAGAGAGAGGGGGAGATAAGGGGTAGAGAGAAGTGAGAGAGAAGTGAGGGAGATAGATTGGTAAAGAGAGAGAGGGGGAGAGAGATGGGAGAGAGGGGGAGGGGGAGGGGGGAGAGGGATGCGGAGAGAAGGGGGAGGGGAGAGTGGGAGAGAGGGGTAGAGAGGGGGAGAGAAAGAGGGAGAGAGTGGGAGAGAGGGGGGAGAGAGAGTGGGACAGAACTGGGAAGCGAGAGTGCGAGAGAGAGGGGCATAATGAGACAGGTAGAGAGGGGATAGAGAGAATGAGGGGAAGATAGAGAGGGAGAAATAAAGAGGGTGAGAGAAAGAGAAGGTAGAGAGAGGGGAGCGAAAGAGGGTTAGATAGGGGGAGGGGCGGGAGAGAGGGAGAGAGGCAGAGAGGGAGTTAGAGAGAGAGAGTGGGAGAGAAGGGAGAAGAGAGAGAGGGATAGAAAGAGAGGGGGATGAGAGAGAGGGGGGATAGAGAGGAGGGAGTGTGGGGAAAGAGGGGGGAAGAGATAGGGGCGAACGAGGGGGTGAAAGAGCTGGGGGAAGAGGGAGAGGAGAGAGGTGGTGAGGGGGGAGAGCAGAGAGAGAGGGCAGAGTTAGTGATGATGAGAGAGGGTGAAAATGGGGAGGGAGAGGGGGCGAAGGAGGGAAACAGAGAGACAGGGGGGCAGATAGATGAGAGAGGGGGAGTAAAAAAGACGAGGAAAGAGAGAATGTGAGAGAGATATGAGAGATATAACGAGGGGATGGAGAGAGAAAGAGGGGGGGAGAGAGGCGGAGGGAACGAGGGGCGAAGAGAGGGGGGAAAGATGGGGAGAGAGAGGGGCGAGAGAGCGGGGAGGGGAGAGGGAGGAGGGAAGGGAGGGAGACAGAGAATGAAAGGAAAGGGGGAAGGATGGGGAGAGAGAAGGGGAGGAGAGGGAGAGAGAGAGGAGGGAGAGAGGAGGTGTGAGCGAGATGAGAGAAAGAGAGTGAGAGGGGGGAAGGAAGAGGGAGAGAGAGAGAAAGAGAGAATGAGAGTGACAGATAGCAGAGAGAGAGAGCAAGGGGGAAAACAGAAACGAGATAGTAAAATAATGAGAGGTGGAGAGAGGGGGAGGGAGGGAGGGAGAGATAGACTGAGTGACAGAGAGGGTAGTGATAGGGGGAGAAAGAGGGGGGAGACAGCGGGAGAGAGAGCCGGAGAGAGGAGTGAGAGAGGGGGGAGAGAGTGGGAGAGAGTGTGGGAGAGAAAGAGGAGGAGAGGGGATGGGAGAATACAGAGGGGGGTCGAGAGCGATGATAGGGAGTGAGGCGGGGGATAGGTATCGGGTAGCGAGAGACGAGAGAGAGACGGGAGAGAGACAGCGAGGGGAGAGATGGGTAGGGAGAGAGGGGGAGAGAGAGAGGAGAGAGAGATGGGGAAAGAGAGAGGGGAGAGAGAGCGAGAGGGAACGAGAGAGAGGGGGAGAGAGCTTGGGATGAGAAAGGGTAGAGAGCATTGAGAAAGCGAGAGAGAAAAGAGAGGGAGGACGGATGGGGAGAGAGAGGGAAAGAGAGAAGGAGAGAGATGCTGAGGGGAGGCGGCGGAAGAGAGAGGGGGAGAGAGAGGAAGAATAGAGGGGAGAGACAGAAAGAGGGGAGAGAACATAGAAAAATAGAAACATAGAAATTAGGTGCAGGAATAGGCCATTCGGACCTTCGAGCCTGCACCGCCATTTAATATGATCATGGCTGATCATCCAACTCAGCATCCCGTACCTGCCTTCTCTCCATACCCTCTGATCCCCTTCGCCACAAGGGCCACATCTAACTCCCTCTTCAATATAGCCAATGAACTGGCCTCAACTACCCTCTGTGGCAGCGAGTTCCAGAGACCCACCACACTCTGTGTGAAAAAAATCCTTCTCATCTCGGTCCTAAAGGATTCCCCCCTTATCCTTCAGCTGTGACCCCTTGTTCTGGACATCCCCAACATCGGGAACAATCTTCCTGCATCTAGCCTGTCCAACCCCTTAAGAATCTTGTAAGTTTCTATAAGATCCCCTCTCAATCTCCTAAAGTCTAGAGAGTATAAACCGAGTCTATGCAGTCTTTGTTAATAAGACAGTCCTGACATCCCAGGAATCAGTCTGGTGAACCTTCGCTGCACTCCCTCTATGGCAATAATGTCCTTCCTCAGATTTGGAGACCAGAACTGTACGCAATACTCCAGGTGTGGCCTCACCAATACCCTATACAACTGAAGTAGAACCTCCCTGCTCCTATACTCAAATCCTTTTGCTATGAAAGCTAACATACCATTGGCTTTCTTCACTGCCTGCTGTACTTGCATGCCTACTTTCAATGACTGGTGTACCATGACACCCAGGTCGCGCTGCATCTCCCCTTTTCCTAATCGGCCACCATTTAGATAGTAGTTGGTTTTCCTATTTTTGCCACCAAAGTGGATAACCTCACATTTATCCACATTATACTGCATCTGCCAAAACACTTGCCCACTCATCCAGCCTATCCAAGTCACCTTGCATTCTCCTAGCATCCTCCTCACAGCTAACACGCCCCCCCCCCCCCCCCCCCCCCCCCAGCTTAGTGTAATCCGCAAACTTGGAGATATTGCTTTCAATTCCCTCATCCAGATTATTTATGTATATTGAAAATAGCTGGGGTCCCAGCACTGAGCCTTGCGGTACCCCACTAGTCACTGCCTGCCATTGTGAAAACGACCCGTTTACTCCTACTCTTTGCTTCCTGTTTGCCAGCCTGTTCTTTATCCACATCAATACTGAACCCCCAATGCAATAAGCTTTATGTTTATATACTAATCGCTTATGTGGGACCTTGTCGAAAGCCTTCTGGTAGTCCAGATACACCACATCCACTGGTTCTCCCCCATCCACGCTACTCGTCACATCCTCGAAAAATTCCACAAGATTCGTCAGACATGATTTACCTTTCGTAAATCCATGCTGACTTTGTCCAGTGATTTCACCACTTTCCAAATGTGCTGCTATCCCATCTTTAATAACTGACTCTAGCAGTTTCCCAACTACCGATGTTGGACTAACTGGTCTGTAATTCCCCGTTTTCTCTCTCCCCCCTTCTTAAAAAGAGGGGTTACGTTTGCTACCCGCCAATCCTCAAGAACGACTCCAGAATCTAAAGAGTTTTGAATGATTATCACTAATACATCCACTATTTCCGGAGCTACTTCCTTAAGTACTCTGGGATGCAGCCTATCTGGCCCTGGGGATTAATCGGCCTTTAATCCATTCAATTTACCCAACACCACTTCCCGACTAACCTGGATTTCACTCAACCACTCCTTTGACCTGCGGTCCCCTGCTATTTCCGACAAATTATTTATGTCTTCCTTAGTGAAGACGGAACCAAAGTAGTTATTCAATTGGTCCGCCATATCCTTGTTCCCCATGATCAACTCACCTGTTTCTGACTGCAAGGGACCTACATTTGTTTCAACTAATCTCTTTCTCTTCACATATCTATAAAAACTTTTGCAGTCAGTTTTTATGTTCCCTGCCAGTTTTCTTTCATAATCTATTTTTCCTTTCCTAATCAATCCCTGTGTCCTTCTCTGCTGGTCTCTGAATTTCTCCCAGTCCTCTGGTATGCTGCTTTTTCTGACTACTTTGTACGCATCATCCTTTGCTTTGATACTATCCCTGATTTCCCTTGTTATCCACGGATGCACTACCTTCCCTGATCTATTCTTTTGCCAAATTGGGATGAACAAATTTTGTAGTTCATCCATGCAGTCTTTAAATGTCTTCCATTGCGTATCCACTGTCAACCCTTTTAGAATTGATTGCCAGTCAATCTTGGCCAATTCACGTCTCATACCCTCAAAGTTACCTTTCCTTAAGTTCAGAACCATTGTTTCTGAATTAACAATGTCACTCTCCATCCTAATGAAGAACTCGACCATATTATGGTCACTCTTGCCCAAGGGGGCACGCACAATAAGACTGCTAACTAACCCTTCCTCATTACTCAATACCCAGTCTAAAATAGCCTGCTCTCTCGTTGGTTCCTCTACATGTTGATTTAGATAACTATTCCTCATACATTCCAAAAAATCCTCTTCCTCAGCGCCCCTGCCAATTTGATTCACCCAATCTATATGCAGATTGAAGTCACCCATTATAACTGTTTTTCCTTTGTCGCACGCAATTCTAATTTCCTGTTTTATACCATCCCCAACTTCACTACTACTGTTAGGTGGCCTGTACACAACTCCCACTAGCGTTTTCTGCCCCTTAGTGTTTCGCAGCTCTACCCATACCGATTCCACATGCTCCAAGCTAATGTCCTTCCTTTCCATTGCGTTAATCTCCTCTCTAACCAGCAACGCTACCCCACCTCCTTTTACTTTCTCTCTATCCCTCCTGAATATTGAATTTTTTTCCCAGTTATTGTACCATAATCAAGGGAATTTATTTGATTTATTGTAAGTTTGAGATATTGTTCAGATATGTCCAGTATTATTAATTTAGGATCGGGCTCCAGTTGAGTATTTATCACTACAAAAATCATTTAATAAATATCCACCCAGAATGTTTTCATTTTTATGCAACTTACAAACATATGGATTAAATTAGCCTCAGAATATTGACTTTTGCCGCAGATAGGAAAAATATTAGGAACAATTCTATTTAATTTTGTTTTAAAATAATTCAATCTATGTAATATTTTTAATTGTATTTAAGAATGCCTGGCGTTTAACGAACATTGATGTATATGTTGTAAACTTTAATCCCAAATATCTTTCCTTATGGGTTGAACTAATTCATTGTCCCATGCTTGTCTATGTAATTCCGTCGACGGATTCCCACTATCTAAAAGAATATTATTATTGTAAGATATTAATCTGTCTGTGTTGGGGTGTGTATTTAAACATTCATCTATAATATCTGGCTCTCTAGTTCTATATCTTGTGTATGCGATTTAACATAATTTTTAACATAAATATCGAAAAGAATTGTTTGAATGTAATCCATAATTCTGTTGTCCCTCCTGAAATTCTCTAAAGTTGTCCCAATTTTCCCATTGTGCAAAACCTTCATCCAATACTGAAGGCTTAAATTAAGGGTTACTTGCAACAGGGAGCGAAAGTGATCAATTATCCAATGTACGTTTTGAATGTATAGAAACATAGAAACAAAGAAATTAGGTGCAGGAGTAGGCCATTCGGCCCTTCGAGCCTGCACCGTCATTTAATATGATCATGGCTGATCATCCAACTCAGTATCCCGTACCTGCCTTCTCTCCATACCCTCTGATCCCCTTAGCCACAAGGGCCACATCTAACTCCCTCTTAAATATAGCCAATGAACTGGCCTCAACTACCCTCTGTGGCAGAGAGTTCCAGAGACCTACCACTCTCTGTGTGAAAAAATTCCTTCTCATCTCGGTCCTAAAGGATTTCCCTCTTATCCTGAAGCTGTGACCCCTTGTCCTGGACCTCCCCAACATCGGGAACAATCTTCCTGCATCTAGCCTGTCCAACCCCTTAAGAATCTTGTAAGTTTTTATAAGATCCCCTCTCAATCTCCTAAATTCTAGAGAGTATAAACCGAGTCTACGCAGTCTTTGTTCATAAGACATTACTGACAACCCAGGAATCAGTCTGGTGAACCTTCGCTGCACACCCTCTATGGCAATAATGTCCTTCCTCAGATTTGGAGACCAGAACTGTACGGAATACTCCAGGTATGGCCTCACCAAGACCCTATACAACTGAAGTAGAACCTCTCTGCTCCTATACTCAAATCCTTTTGCTATGAAAGCTAACATACCATTGGATTTCTTCACTGCCTGCTGTACCTGCATGCCTAATTTCAATGACTGGTGTACCATGACACCCAGGTCGCGCTGCATCTCCCCTTTTCCTAATCGGCCACCAATTAGATAGTAGTCGGTTTTCCTATTTTTGCCACCAAAGTGGATAACCTCACATTTATCCACATTATACTGCATCTGCCAAACATTTGCCCAGTCACCCAGCCTATCCAAGTCACCTTGCATTCTCCTAGCAACCTCCTCACAGCTAACACTGCCCCCCAGCTTAGTGTCATCCGCAAATTTGGAGATATTGCCTTCAATTGCCTCATCCAGATCATTTATGTATATTGTAAATAGCTGGGGTCCCAGCACTGAGCCTTGCGGTACCCCACTAGTCACTGCCTGCCATTGTGAAAACGACCCGTTAACTCCTACTCTTTGCTTCCTGTTTGCCAGCCAGTTCTCTATCCACATCAATACTGAACCCACAATGCCATATGCTTTAAGTTTATATACTGATCGCTTATGTGGGATCTTGTCGAAAGCCTTCTGGAAGTCCAGATACACCACATCCACTGGTTCTCCCCCATCCACGCTACTAGTTACATCCTCGAAAAATCCCACAAGATTCGTCAGACATGATTTACCTTTCGTAAATCCATGCTGACTTTGTCCAATGTTTTCACCACTTTCCAAATGTGCTGCTATCCCATCTTTAATAACTGACTCTAGCAGTTTCCCCACTACCGATGTTCGACTAACTGGCCTGTAATTCCCCGTTTTCTCTCTCCCCCCCTTCTTAAAAAGAGGGATTACGTTTGCTACCCGCCAATCCTCAGGAACTACTCCAGAATCTAAAGCGTTTTGAAAGATTATCACTAATGCATCCACTATTTCCGGAGCTACTTCCTTAAGTACTCTGGGATGCAGCCTATCTGGCCCTGGGGATTTATCGGCCTTTATCGGCCGGTATGTTTGCTTTGTTTACACATTCGAATACCACTATGCATTATTGGATTTTTACGATAGATTTTTTAATTCAATTTTGTAGGAGTTAACAGAATCGGGCCAATTTAAAATGGCAGACAATCCTCCTTTTCCATCGTTAACCAGTATGGTTGTTGATCCATATCTTCCAAACAGAAATAGTAAGATTAAACGAGAACTTACCAGTTTGAAGTTTGATCTTTATTTTAAGAGGAGTTGCGATGAGGGATTTCGTGAAGACCCCGCCAGCACGTATGCACGACATTCTTCAAAGCAGCGGTGTGGAATCACAGAACCAACAACAAAGAAATGACTTGTTATAGTAAGATTGAAGATACTCTAATTACCAGTTGACTTTATGATAGAGGGTTGGGAGCGGAGGGCACGAAATCCCTCATCGCAACTCCTCATAAAATAAAGATCAAACTTCCAACTGGTAAGTTCTCGTTTAATCTTAATATTTCATTTCGGAGTCACGTGAGTGACTTCGTGAAGATTTCAAAGCTCTGTGAATTCATGCCCTGAATCACGTCCATGCTCTCACACACGCCACAATATGGATGGAAATGAGTATAAACATATTTCTTTATGGATGTACTGAAAAAAAAATAATGTTTATTAATTATAACAAAGAAAAAAACCCTCACTGGGGAATAGCTGTATGTTATTGGCCCGCATTCAGCACGGCCACCGTGAACATAACAGGAGCGGCAACATGTTTGTTATAAAACCGCTGAAAGGTGGCTTCACTAGCCCATCCCGATGTGGCAAGAAGATGGTCCATGGGCACCTCCATGACACTTGCCGCCGACGTCGATGCAGCACTGGTGGAATGGGATTTAAAGACATTAATGTCAACACCTGCTGCATCCAAGACGATCCTGAGCCATCTGGAGATCGTCTGTACCGCCACTCTATGATGTGTTTTTTTATGGCTAATCAGCAAATATTTCTCCATTCCTCTTAGGGTACGCATCACTTTTAAAATAGTGACGAATATGGGTGGCTAAACATAGCCTCACATCAGCGGGGTATCCCGGAAACACCAGTTGCATTCCTGTAAACCCAGGTCTATGCTGCTCTAGTAACTCATCAATGTGAAAAGTAACTTTTTCTGGGGTAGAGACCATTCTGTCAATATTGATTTTTTTTGTAGCGTCTGTACCCGTTGTGCTGACGTAAGTGCCCATAACATCACCAATTTCAAGGTGAGTTTGTCCAAAGCGAGTCCAGCCATGGGTGACCATGTCGTGGGTAGGGTTAAAACTACCCCCAATATCCCAGGTAACATTTTAACGAGGTCGGGTGGATTTGAATTGAATATGCCCCGCATCAACTTGGACACTAGCTTGTGAGATCCTACCTCGATGGTAAGGTAGGATGATTGCGCACTCCTGGGACTATTGGTGGCACTATAGCTGAGGTGTTCATCATGGTACAACCTCGCAAGGAATTCCAGCACAACTGGTATGGTGACGGAGTCATAGGCAATGTTAATGCGGCCGCAGTAAGCTTCCCATTTTCTTAATTCGGTCAGGTATTGCCGTCTTGTAGACTCCCTGCACGGTGCTCCGATTGTATCCATGGTCCTTGATGAGAGACCATACTGCAGCAGAGGTCTATTCAAAACCTTCAAGCCAATAGTTTCAGGTGACTGTAGCAGGGATGGTATTCCCCTCTAACAGGGTTCATCACCAACTGTGGGCAAATATCCAAGAGAACCCATGGTTCACTGATCATTCCAAGGACCATCGGATACCATGGTTGTGTAGGGCAGTCGGGTATGATAAGAATGCCTTTTGCAAAATCTGATTGGATTTTCCGCAATACCCGA
The DNA here is from genome assembly GCA_963514005.1 of Raja brachyura. The sequence continues at coordinate 9,166 of CAUPSL010000060.1, forward strand.
CTCATGAGGCAAAATGGAGGAAATGCATAGAAAAACCATTTCCCCCAGTCCAGCGAGAAAGCGTCCATCGCCATTGCCCCAGGATATGGTTCCCATGATACATATGTTGGTACCTGATGGTTTAACCGCGACGCGAAAAGGTCAATATCCGGTTTACCAAATTTGGCTATGATTTTGGTGAATATTTGGGGATTTAACATCCATTCAATGTTGTCATTGAATATACGTGACCTGGTGTCTGCCACTGTGTTGATCTTACCTGGAAGATAGGTAGCTGATATCCAAATATTCCGTTGTATGCACCAGAGCCAAATTGTGTTTGTCAATTCATCACACGAAATTGACCTGGTACCACCCATATGGTTTAAATATGCCACCACAGTGGTATTGTCTATTTGGAGACGGACATGGGTGTCAGTAAAGTTTGATCAATAAGCTCTGAGTCCGTAAAATGCCCCAAGCATCTCCAAATAATTTATCCCTCGTGTCAACACAAGGGTAGATTCTTGTGAGTCCCATCTGCCACTACGACTGGAGGTGTTGTGAGTAGCTCTCCAGCCATGGGAGCTTGCGTCAGTTTGTAAATACACCGACGGACGAGGCACAATGATGGGTTCGAATGAGTTGCGAATATTGTCAATCCACCATTGTAACTCAATTTTTGCCTTTAAATGGCAGCTGCAGGGGTCTATCAAAATGTCCAGCATTCAATTTCAATGCTGAAATCTTGGATTTTTTCAAATGTTGATAAAATAAAGGTCCAAATTGAGCAGCTGGAAAAGCTGCTACCATTTTCCCAATTACCTTAGCAGCTTGTCTGATTGATGGTGTACTGGCGCAGAGCAGATTATTACGTGCTTCAATGATGTCCCCAACTTTGTTAATTGGAATGGTGGTAATCATTCGATTGTAATCAACCGTAAACCCCAGATAGTCCATGACCTGTGAAGGACAAAACTTTGATTTATCTGGATGGATAATAAATCCCATTTTTTGAAACAATGAAACAGTGGCTGTGACTGCCAAATTTGTTGATTCCAAGTATCTCCAATAATTAGGATATCATCCAAATAAGCCACAACCGTATGGTTTTGCCTTCTCAGTGTTGCTAACACTGGTTTTTAATAATTTAGGATACAATCTAGGAGCTGTGGTAAGCCCATTGGGCAACGCTCTATATTGCCACAGTTGATCCATCCAAACAAACCTCAAGAACTTCCTGTGATGTTTCCGAATGGATACTGAATAGTATGCAACTTTTAAATCAATGCATGCCATGAAGCATCCCTTAGAAACCAAAGATTTGGCTGTTTCAAACGTGCCCATTTTAAAATGGGTATACTATACAAAAGTATTCAAATGGGTTAGAGCAATGATGACCGGGCATCCACCATCTTTCTTAGTTTTTGTGAAGATGTTGGATACGAACTCAACTATTTCGTGGATCGTCCTTTCTACCATCCCTTTTTCTTGTAACCTCAAGATTTCAGCATAGCCTTCTGCTACTTCCTTATTGTAAAGTGCATATTTGCGATCCGGCATGTGCTGAGGCGGGGGAAGTTGTTCATTTATGAACTCAATCTCATAACCTTGAATACTTTGTAAGATTAGCACATCTGAAGTGATGGCATCCCATGCCTCCTTAAAGAACCGTAATTCCCTCCAACATGCGAGGTTAAACATACAACTGCATGAAATCCAGACCGCCTTACCGCCATGGTTACCGGCGGTCCCTGACATGTTTGGTGGGACGTGGAAGTGCTGGGTTTTGCGGGTGCCGCATCTTCCATGCCGGCCGCTGCAGGCCATGCCCTATAAAAGGCTTCGGCTGTTGGTATGGTTGGAATTGCGGAGGCGCCGACATGTAGGTCCTTGCTGATCTCTCGGGTTGACCCTGCGGTTTGGAATATGGTAATCTCCTTGCCGTTTGTCTACTCGAGGAGTGTGACCTCATGAGTCCCACTGTTTTTGTATGGTCATCTAAATCCTTGAACTGCTTCGGTAGGTCTTCCCCGAACAATTGTCGAGGTGTTGGCGTCGGGGATGCCCTACATAGCCCCGCGAACTTAGTGTTTAATGTGGGCTTGATGGTAGATTTGCTAAATGCGTTGATTTCTTACTGGGTGTTGCATAACAATGCAAGAGCATCTTCCTGCCCATACTCAAATCCATGCCATTCACTGACCTTGCAAATGCGGAGATTCCCGACATGAGCAACTTCAGGATTCTTTGTAATTTAATTTCCTGTGTTCTAATGCCCGGGCTTATCTTCCCCCAAATAGGCATATTCACTATGGGCACATTTAGCGAGTTATAATTATTCACCGCCTTGTACCTGTTCACTGCTTCAGCACGGACCTGATCCTGTAACTGGTGATTCGTCAGGAAATCAGTGGTGGCAGCCAGCTTGGTTTTGAGGAGTTGACCCGAAGATTTGGGTAATGCAAATTTGGTTGCCACATCCCACAGCTCCTCCTGAGGAACTTCACAGGTTCGCGAACCAGTATATCCTCCTCTTCCCCTGGCTGCCTTGTACTTCCCATTGATGATGGGGATATATTCAATAACCCCCTGGAACTGGGCACGTCCTTCTGTTGATTTTGCGGCAGGATGCGTTCCATAATTCTCTCCATTCGTTCCATGCGACCTTCATCATATGTGAATGAAAGGTCGGAGCCCTCAGGCCCGAAGGAACTCTTGAGGCTCCTATCACTGGCTCGTACCTCGTCGAGGTAAGAATCTCGGTGCCGTGACATAAAGTCGCTGCTGCCGCTCCTGCGGGGCTATGCGACTCCCGCGCGGATCTGCAGCTCGTTCGTCTCCTTTTAGACGAAACTGGACGCTTGCCTCAAAGGCCATATGCGGTGTATAGTCGGCACCTGCTGCCGCAGCGTGGTGACCCGACGTCCGCGCGGGCTTGCCGCCTGTCCTTATCCTGGACACAGGCGACGTACGGTCACGTCCTGCCGCTAATGGGGGGTGCGGTGACCGTGGTGAGACTCCACCTGCACGACTTCTGCTGGATCTGCTGGGTGGTGAATCAATACTGGCGCTCCTTGGTATGCCAGCAGACTCAGGTCTCTACACTTTACCAGTCCGCAGTCTTGCGCCTTATGGTGAGTATCCAGCCCTGGTAGGGATTGACTGTTGAGCAGCTCTATCCCTGGATCTTCCTCGAGTAGCCGGAGAGAAGGACCGTGCAGCAGCACGGGTAACCCGTTTGCTCATTTCAGCCAGTGTCTCCCTTCCGATGGGAGATAAATAAATAGAGTCAGGGTCTACCGGCTCAGGCGCTGTCCCACTTTGCTGTTCTGCGGGCTCGCCGCTTGTACACAGCTGTGTCGGTAGGTCGGGTCATGTAATCACAGGGCTGCCCGCTTTTCGCGACTTTTCCCCGGCCCGAATAGCGCGTGCTGCCGATGTAGAAAGCTCCAGGAAAAGCGGTCGTCGACTCCTCTCCGAAGTCCTGCGACCAGTACTCCTCCTATCCATGATCCCTGTGAACGAAAACAGTTCAATAACAGGGACAACCAGCTCAAGGTTGCCTTATACTTACCTGAGCTGTCCTTATCAAGGGCTGGTGGTGAGCCGCGCTCCACCAAAAGCCGTCGACTGCAAATGCGAGCGACGATATGTCGCGCATGCGTGCTGGCGGGGTCTTCACGAAGTCACTCACGTGACTCCGAAATGAAATTTAAGTTTTTGACATTGACTGCCCAGAAATAAAATAAGATATTTTAGTAAGGCTAATCCTCCATTCGTCTTGGGTTTACATACGTGTTTTTTCCTTATTCTATGATTCTTATAATCCAAAATAAAGCTGGTTAAAACCGACTTTCTTAAACACATTTCTAGGGAGATATATCGGAATTGATTGAAAGAGGTATGGAAGTTGAGGAAGGAAAATCATTTTAATAGCATTAATTTTACCGAGGATTGAAATGTTTTCCAATATTGAATATTTTTATGGAATTTATTAAGGTACCAAATTTGATTTAAATAAAGGAGTATATTACTTAGTCACATAAATTCCGAAGTATTTATATTTTTCATTCACTACTTTAAAAGGCGATTGTTGCAATATAAATAAATCAGGTTCCATTATTGGCATAATCTCACTCTTATTCCAATTGATTCTCTATTCCGAGAATAAACCAAATTGATTTATAAGATTTAACAAGGTAGGGATGCTAATTTCTGGATTGGTAATATATAGTAATATAGCATCTGCATATAGAGAAATTGTATTAACTGTATTTTTTAGTGTTATACCCATATATTTCTGGATGTGCTCGAACTCTTTCTGCTAGTGGTTCAATAGCAAGCCGAATAGTAACGGGGATAGCGGACCACCTTGTCTACAACCTTTAGATACATATTTTTTTTTCATAAAATATGATTTTTCATTATTCTGGCTGTGGGTATATAGAAGCTTTACCCAGGTACAAAACCTCTCACTTAATTGAAAATGTTCCATCACCGAAAATATATAGAGCCATTCAACTTGATCGAATGCTTTCTCAGCATCTAGCCAAATGACTGCTAAATCTACATTAGCTATTCGATTTGAGTATATAATGTTAAACAATCGTCTCGGATTATAATATGAATGACGTTTTGGAATAAAGTCAGTTTGATTGGGGTTTACGTTATGTAGCACTAAGCTTAATCTATGTGCTAAAATGTTGGTTAATATTTTCTGATCAGCCTTTAAGGGAGCAATTGCTCGATATGAACATGGGTCTTCAAGGTCCTGATCCGTTTTTGGTATAAGTATTATTGTTGATTCTTTTAAAGTTTCTGGAAGTTTCTGTTGCATTAATGCTTGGGTATATAATGTCTGTAGGCGTCGCGAGATTAAATCATGATGTTTTAAATAAAATTCACTTTTTAAACCACCTGGGCCTGCGGCCTTTCCGTTTTTAAAAGAAATAATAGATTCTTCAATGTATTTTACTGATATTTCAGCCCCGAATAATTCCCTCTCTTTCAAGTCTAAAACAATGAGGTTACAATTCTGTAAGAATAATTCCATTCCTGCAGAACCCACTGCCGTTTTGGTTGAGTAAAGTTTTTGATAGTAGTTAGATAATCTATCATTAATATAATTGGGTAGTGTTAATATTTATCCCGTATCTGATGTAATTGTATATATTGTTTTTCCCCTTCCTATTTCCGGAGTTGGCGTGCTGGCAATTTTTGTGGTTTATCACCAAATTCAAAGTGTAACTGTTTAGTCTTTTGATAAAAAAATTATGATTAGGTCTGAGTATATTTGGTTTAACTTATATTTGAGTGCAGCAATTTTATTATATATTATCATAGAAGGCGCGATTGCATTTTCCATATCTAATTGCCTTATTTCCCTTTCCATTTGGCGCGGTTCTATTTATTACGAGAGGCTTCTGCGGAAATTAAAGATCATCGTATAAATGCTTCCAATGCTTCCCAAAGAAGGGAGGCAGAAGTTTCAGGCAGTCAGTTATCTCAAAAAACATATTAATCTGTTTGATAAGATATTCGGAACATGCTTCATCATTTATAATTTGAGGATTAAGTCTCCATTGTGTCTGCTTATCAGTCAATCCACTTAGTTTGATCATAAATGTTAAAGGAGCATGGTCCGAAATTATAATATTATGATCTTTCGAATTATAAATAACTGGGATATGTTTAAAATCTACTAAAAAGTGGTCTATCTTTGAATAGGTTTTATGTACTGATAATGAGTAAAATGAGTATTCCCTTCCAGATGGGTTTTCAATTCTCTAAACATCCTTGACATTGGTAGTATTGATGTGTGAGTTTAATAGTTCGCTTGTCTTGGATTTTGCCTTTCTTTGTCTTGAAGATCTATCAAGGAAAGAATCTAGCGTACAATTTAAATCTCCACCGATATCAAATTATGTTGTGTAAGCTCCGGGATAGTATTCTTAAAAAACATAGGATTATCAAAATTTGGTTCATAGACACTGAGAAAAATCACTTGTTTTTATATAATTCACCCACTAGCATAATATATCTACCATAGATGTCCTTAACATTTGATATGTGTTTAAAAGGTATACATTTACGAATAAAAATTGCGACACTTCTGACCTTATGAGAAAATGAAGAGTGATATGTTTCAGCGATCCATTTTGCTGTCAATCTATGTTGTGCGTCGTTTTTAAGGTGCGTCTCTTGAAGAAATTTTGTATCTGCTTTGAGTGATTTTAAGTGTGCTAATACCTTACCTCTTTTGATTGACTCATTAATTCCTTTAACATTCCAACTACAAAAAGTAATTCATTGACCCCCGTTTTTTTCTATTAACGTCTTGCATCTTGTGGTTAGGGTGGTCTATAAAAGAGCAGATAGCTCAGCACCGTAGACACGTCATTGCACCTGAACACAGGAGAGATGAATTGTAAAGTGAATGGAATTAAATTTTCTCACGGACACATCTGCTCAAATAATATTTGTACATTAATTCAAGTTTAAAATTGCAATTAAATAAAAAATACAAAAAGTAAAAATTTAGAAATTAATAAAGTGTAAGGAAAAAAAGAAACTACATCTAAATTCAGTGTAGTTAGTGCTAGCCACATTAACGTGGCTGACCATTTAAGGACTTACATAGATAAACAAATATTCTTAGTCCTATGCTTTAAAAAAATGTGAATATAGATAATTTATGGGATTAAATTAAAACTATTTTGGTCCAGAGTGTTGGTAATCATATAGTGAGAGACTATTACTCTCTTAGTCAATTATTAGTCAAGTGTTAGTGTGATGTAAATAAAGGAAGAACATGTGCTGAATTTTCGTTGCTTTTCGTGTACTGAAATCACGTCACTTTCCTCGGCCAGAAATTTCGTTCCTTTACGAGTCCTGAAATTTGGTCAGATTGTGCACATGGATTTTTGTTGGCCTTCGCATCCTGACTTTTCGTTGCTCTTTGCTTGCTGAATTTCCGTTGATTTTTGTGTGCTGAAATTACAAGGCTTTTTTATGTGCTGATATTTCGTCACATGTCATGCTCTGATATTTCGCCGCTTTTTCCACGCTGACTTTTCAGCATTTTTCATGTGCAGAAATTCTGTAATTTTTTTGTGTGCTGAATTTCCATCACTTTTCACATTCTTAAATTTTGTCACGTTTCGTGTGTACAATTTTCGGCGCATTTTGCATACTGAATTGTCATCACTTTTTGTGCGCTGAAATTTCGGCGTTTATGTGTGCTGAAATTTCGTCACTTTTCACGTCCTCAAATTTCGTCGCTTTTCACATGCTGAATTTCCGTCACTTTTCAGGTGCTGAATTTTCGTCGCTTTTAGCATCCTGAAGGTTCGACGCTTTTTGTATGCCGAAATTTTGTCGCTGTTCATGACCTGAAATCTTGTCGCTTTTCGCATCCTGAAATGTTTCCCTTTTTCGTTCTGAATTACGTTGTTTTTACGTCCTCAATTTACATAGCTTTATGTGTGCTGAACAATTGTTACTATTCGCGACCTGAATGTTCGTCGCTTTTCGCATGCCAAATTTTCATCATTTTTCACTGCCTGAAGTTTCGTCACTTTTTGCGTGCTGAATTTTCATTGCTTTTTGCATGCTGATTTTTCGGCACTTTTCACGTGCAGATTTCTGTTGCTTTACGTGTGCTGAAATTTCGTCACTTTTCACATCCTGAAATTTCTTTGCATTTTGCTTCCTGAAATTTCGCCCTTTTTCATATCCTGAATTCTTTTCACTTTATGCATCCTAAAGTTTTGTCGCTTTTAATGTGCTGAAATTTTCATCGCTTTTTGCATGCTAAATTTTCCTCGCTTTTCTCGTGCAAAAATGTCGTAACTATTCCTGTGCTGAAATTTCGTCGCTTTTTCGTCCAGAAATTTTGTTGCTTTTCTAGTCCTGAATTTACGTTGTTTTGGGCATTTGGAACATATCTTCGATTTTCATGCTATGACATTTTACTTCATGGCCACGTGAGTGACTTCATGAAGACCCCGCCAGCACGCATGCTCGACATTTTGTCGTACGCATTGCTGAGGAACAGGCTGGGAGGAGCACTGCTACACTACCAGCAAGCTTAAAAACGGATCCCACAGGTAAGTACAGCTGACCTAGAGTGGTTAGAGCACTGTTTCTCATATTTGCGTTTCAGAGTACCCACTACTGAGTATCGACAAAGCTAGAGAAAAGAAAAAGGACCGCTTCCCGGCAGGCGACAGAGGACCGCATGACCGCGGGCAGGAAACAGCCGTCAACAACACTTGAGCTGGCCGTTGAGCATACGGCAGTCCCCGACATCATACCGCTACAGTGCGGAGGACCACCGCAGACTGGCGGTAAGGCCGATCGGAAGCCGGGCAGCCCTTTGAATCAGTAGCCCGCGACTTCTGAAACGTTCCTTTTTTCTTGGTACCTGGAGCTGGTTTGTGCATCGGTCAGGATGGCGATGGCTGGGACGCGGTCGAAGGTCCGGACCTAAGCAGCGGTAGCATCTGTGGATGTCTTTCTCGGGTACGACGCCATCTGAGCATGAGCCTCATGGTGACATGATTGGGACGGTTTTGGTACCTCGGATCAAACTGGGCCTATGATCTCCAGGGGAGCAATTACGAAGGCCATGAATGAAGTTCTTGGGAGGCAAGTGTTGTAGAAGGGGATCTCAGTGGGTGAGTGGTCCACATACAGGTGGATCCGTGGGTATCCAGGGTGAGACCGGTGCTCCTGCGGACTTGCCCCACATGTATTCCGTACGCGACACTTATTCCACACCTGTCTAAGTTTCGGGAGGTGTGGCCTAACTGCATTAGTCTCGGGGGGGGGGACCCGGAGGAAAAAGGGAACTCCAGTTGCAAGAAGAGGGTGTCAATGAAGGTGGGTGAGATGCAAGGCGCTGAGGGGAGCTTCGAGGTGGAGTGTAGGGGTCTCCCTAGAACCAGGCGTTTGAGTTGGGGAAAGGCACGGTGCCATGCGTGCGGTGAATTTGGACATCTCCGTAGGGAGTGCCTTATTCGCGGGCCATTGCTAGAAATTCTAGCACAGCGGCCCAGGAATGTACTGCTGGCCCTCCGGGTTGGTTTATCAGGCCTCGGGGGCGCGGGGTGGTATTGTTAGCCCCCGCCCCCTACGTCCTGAACCTGAGGTGGTGGCTGAAGGAGAGGCGCGGGGAAAGGATGGAGAGGGGAGGGGGAATTGGGAGCAGCAGGACAAGAATGGGAGGAAGAAAAAAAAAACACCCAAGCGAGTCAAACGCAAGCAGGTGTGCACCGGCCGAGATCTGAGATCACCCAAGGGGCGAAAGTCAGCTCCAGTGAAGTCCAGATTCCACCTGCCGTGGCCCAGCAAGGAGCTGAGGTGGTTCAGACGGGGGCTGGGAAGCCAAAACGTGCGGGTGGCAAAGTGACTGAGGGGAGTGTGGAGCCGGAAGACACTTCCCTTATGGAGGTCACCGTACCTCCGCATGCTAGAGGGACAAAAATGAGCCATTTGCCAGGCGAGGAAGAGCAAGGGCGTGGGTTCTAAGCAAGGGGGATGTCTTTCTCCAGACCTTCCACCACTGATGTGGTTAGTGGTCACGAACAGGTGTCTTCTGGGTCGGAGTTTGGACTCCTTTTCAGGGATCTTCAGCAGGTATTATAAGACCATGTGCTGGGGTTGACTCCTCTGGAGTTGTGTCCTCTGGGAGGGTGGATGCCCTTTCGTTTCAGAAGCCCTCCGAGGGAGTTCAGGTTAGCTCCCCTGCTTGTGTGTCCTCTGGGTCGGAGAAGGTCCCCTCGTTTCAGAGGCCTACTGAGGGTGCTGGCTCGCCAGATGATGGGGTTGGCTCCCTGGTAGTGTGCCCCCTGAGGGGGAGGTTAGGCATCATTGGTGTCCCAGTCTGTGCTCCATATCAGTGCCAGTGGAGGTGCTGGGGGTGTGTGCTGCCTCAGCGGCTGAGTTGGCAGGGGAGAGTTTAAAAGCAAGTGGAGATTATATGGGTTTTGCCTGGTTGCCTAAGGGGGGTCTCGCGGCTCCGGGTGGCGGGCATCAGTTGACCCGCCCTAAGGGGCGTGCCTGTCTTCTACCGGGATGTGCTAAGAGTGACGAATTTGGCTGTTTTCAGCCAGAGTGTTGCTCCACGAGGGGAGGGGGATGTTGTGGCTGCGGGTGTAGCCGGTCCTGATCATGTCATGGTGGGTGTCGAGGAGAGGCGCGGGCATAGAGTGGTTCAGATAGAGCTTACCCCCGCTCCGTCAGATCTGCTCATCGGGCCTAGGCTCCGGGATATTTCTCGGCCTCCGGCTCCACATAATCTGAGCTGCCTTTCAGAGATGAACAGCATGCCATTTCGTGATGCGAAGAGACTCGCACTGTATGGGATGCTCCTGCACATTCTGAACCTCCTTGCCTTCGTCTCCCTTCCCGACACACCATGGCGGACGTTGTTACCATCCGAAGGCGGGGGGTCCCCAGTGGCGGTCCTTCTATAAGGGAGTCTTTCCCTTTATATTGGGGACCTGGGGTGGAGAGTGTTGCACAGGGCGGTGGTTTGTAATAAACTTTTGAGTCGGTTCACGGGCTCGTCTGCCGCTTGTATTTTCTGCGGAGAGGAGGAGACCGTGTTCCATGTGTATATGGAGTGTGAGAGGTTACTGTCCCTGTACCAATATCTGAAGGGGCTGTTCCTAAAGTTCTGGCTGCATTTTAGCCCCACAATCCTGGTGTTCGGACACAAGGCAGGTAGTGGGGAGAGCCGAGTGTGGGGGTGGGGTGGACTTACCTGTCAGTTTGCTTCTGGGCCTGGCCAAGATGGCCATTCGCGCGTCCAGGCAGCGGGCGGTGGATGGTCAGGCTAGAGTCGGCTGCCTGCCCCTCTTTCGGGCCTACGTCCGTGCACGTGCGTCCCTGGAGAGGGAACACGCGGTGCCCACGGGCACTCTGGAGGCCTTCCGTCAACGCTGGTCACTGCGTGGGGTTGAAACTAATGTAAACAATGAATGCACTGTTGTACTACAATGTTTTTTTTAATATAGTGTAATTTTGATTATGTTTTGCTGTGTTGTATCATATGATTGTGTCAAATATAGTTTTTGAAAAGAAAAATTAAAAAAGAGAGAGAGGGAGAGAGAGAGGGAGAGGGACAGAGGAAGAGCGAGAGGGAGTAGATAGCGAGGGGAGAGAGGGAGAATGGGGAGGGCTAGAGAGAGGGGAGATAGAGGGGGAGAGAGAGGGAGAGGGGGAGGGGGAGGGGGAGAGTGTGAGAGGGTAAGAAAGAGAAGGAGACGGAGGGGGAGAGAGAGAGCGGGGGATAGAAGGGGGAGATAGGGGAGAGAGTGATAGGAGAGAGAGCGAGGCAGGAAGAGAGCGAGACGATGAGAGAGAGAGGGGGAGGTGGAGTGAGAGAGGGGAGAGAGTGGGAGAGAGAGAGTGAGGGGAGAGGGGGAGAGAGAGAGAGGGGAAAGAAAGAGAGAGGGCGGAGGGAGAGAGGGGAGAGAGAGAGGTAATAAACTTTATTTCGGACTCAACGTCCAGACAAGGGAAAACATTACATTAAAAACATTGCATATTAAAACATCATAAAATACGTATAAAATCTTAGTTAAGCATCATAAATTATATATATATATAAAACACAATACATGAATTAAAATCCAGAATAAAAAACAATGTCCTACAACGATACAACAATACCAGTGTCTCCACAACTGTGATTCGTAAGATGTAGTGCTAAACCTTATGCTTGACAATGCCACAATAATTACATTTTTAGAGGCATTGATCCTGCAGATGAATTTATACATATGATTTCTTAGGATAGGTTCTGTAATAAAATGTCCTTGATATTTTACCTTATTACAGACACAAAGAGGGGAAAGAGAGTGCGTACTGGCACCAGACATCACAAGACCAATTACATATTATCTATTATCTAGTTAGGCTCATTATCACATACCTAACAATCCTCCCCTTTATCTTGGAGGCAGGTACCACCATTAATATTACATACACCGCACTCCTCCCCTTTTAAGTCAATTTCGCCTGTGCGGTATATGCTCTTTTCCGACATATCATTGAATAATACACTATTACACAATGGTATGATACTTAAACTAAATACATCACACCTTGCTTTATGAGTTATCATTTTCTGTTTCATGTATTTGTTTTGTTTTCCTCTTTGACCCATCTGACCCATGGCCGCAAGTTTTCATTTTCTGACAGCTTCCTCTGTTGTTCAATTTCCATTCTCTGTTTATTTCTCTGCTGTTGGTGTTTCGTGAGATTCTGCAATGCATAACCCTTTGTCCATTGCTCCGTGAAAGAGGCTCAATGTTGGACAATACTGAAGTGTCCTAATTGCAATCGGCCCTGCATACTTTTGTCTTGATCGACCAACCTCTCTTCTTTAGACGTTTCAATTAGGAGCTTCATACTCCTTGTCACACATTTATTCATCCTTTCCTTGTTTCGTTTAAGCCTTTTCTGTTGTTCGTCTATTTGTCTTCTTAAGTCACATTTCTGGTTCTTTGCCAAGCAGTAGGATCTATATTGTCTTTGCAATACAACACTGGCTTTCCTGTATCGTTTAAGTCTTTTGTATCGTTTAAACCTTTTTCACTTGTTTATCTATCTGTCCACTTAAGTCACATATCTGGTTCTTCATCAAATAAGACCTATATTGTCTTTGCAATACAACACCGGCTCTGATTTGTGCTCTGTTTAGTTTTCATGCTTCATAAGCCAGGTAGTGAGGCTGCACTACAACTGATGTATATTTCTGTTTGAGGAAGTCTTTGCTATATCGTTTAAGCCTTTTGTATTGTTTCAACCTTTTTTGTTGTGCCGCTATTTGTCTTCTTAAGTATTTCCGATACCAATTCCTACGGAGCACTGACTGCACATTTACAGTAGCTCTCTTTTGCTTAATCCACTGTCTAATCACCATACTCTTGTAGGCAGCCTGAATGGCAATAGTTGCATCACTCATTGACTGATATTGCACAAACTGGGAATGCCATATATTGCACGCTTTGTACCATCTCTGGATGGAAATGACTGCTTAACTCACAGTTCAGTAGCGTACTGTTAATCACTAACCATGGTATGCAGCTTGAAGAGTGACTACAGCCGCCTTCTGCATCAATAAATGATTTTTTGTCATGCACATCGATATGAATGACTTAATATGGCGTGCTGCCTTGATTTCTCAACCAATACTCTGGCTTTGATCCCGCGATTAATGGCCTGAATACACACCGCTGCTTTTCTCAAGCTATTATAATGTCTCTCTTGGAAATCTCTTATCTGGCATGCTCTATATCGTTGCTGTGCAGGAATGGCAGACTAGCGTAGTTTCTTAAACGCTATTTATACATCTGGTAATAAGTCTGTGTGACCTTGGCAGATTTGTGCATGCACCGTAATTGCTTTCGAACAGGCATTCCTCTGTAGGCAGCCTGAAACAGCACAACGCTGCTGCGTACCTTCATGTACGTTTTGCGAACACTTTCCATTTTAAGGTGTGCCCTATTACAGCTGCCAATCTCATTGCCTTGTATTGACGGTGTACTCTGTACCTTCTAAATGCTGTTTGTATGACCGTTGCTGCCTTCCGTACCTTCATATCCCTGAATGCAGCTTAAATAGCGAGGGTTGCCCTATGGATGGCAGTTTCCCTTTGCCTTTGACTTCTGTCATTTTGCATTTGACTTTCGTCCTTTGGCACTTGACCTTTGTGCCTTTGCACTTGACCTTTCTCCCTTTGCACTTGACCCGTGTCCTTACGCCCTTGACCGTTGTTTTGTTTGCACTTGACCCGTGTCCTTTTGCACTTGACCCGTGTCCTTTTGCACTTGACCTGTGTCCTTTTGCACTTGACCCTTGTCCTTATGCAATTGACTCGTGTCCTTTTTCACTTGACCCGTGTCCTTTTGCACTTGACCCGTGTTCTTTTGTACTTGACCCTTGTCCTTTTGCACTTGACCCTTGCCCTTTTGCAATTGACCCGTGTCATTTTGCAATTGACCATTGTGCATTTGCACTTGACCCGTGTCCTTTTGCACTTGACCCGTGTCCTTTTGCAATTGACCCTTGTCCTTTTGCACTTGACCCTTCTCCCTTTGCACTTGACCCTTGTCCTTTTGCACTTGACCCGTGTCCTTTTTCACCTGACCCTTGTCCTTTTGCACTTGACCCGTGTCCTTTTGCACTTGAACCTTGTCCTTTTGCACTTGACCCGTGTCCTTTTGGACTTGACACTTGTCCTTTTGAACTTGACCCGTGTCCTTTTGCACTTGACCCGTGTCCCTTTGTACTTGACCCGTGTCCTTTTGCACTTGACCCTTGTCCTTTTGTACTTGACCCGTGTCCTTTTGCACTTGACCCGTGTCCTTTTTCACTTGACCCGTGTCCTTTTCCACTTGACCCTTGTCCTTTTGCACTTGACTCGTGTCCTTTTTCACTTGACCCGTGTCCTTTTGCACTTGACCCGTGTCCTTTTGCACTTGACCCGTGTCCTTTTGTACTTGACCCGTGTCCTTTTGCACTTGACCCTTGCCCTTTTGCAATTGACACGTGTCCGTTTGCAATTGACCATTGTGCTTTTGCACTTGACCCGTGTCCTTTTGCACTTGACCCGTGTCCTTTTGCAATTGACCCTTGTCCTTTTGCACTTGACCCTTGTCCCTTTGCACTTGACCCTTGTCCTTTTGCACTTGACCCGTGTCCTTTTTCACTTGACCCTTGTCCTTTTGCACTTGACCCGTGTCCTTTTGCACTTGAACCTTGTCCTTTTGCAATTGATCCGTGTCCTTTTGCACTTGACCCGTGTCCTTTTGAACTTGACCCGTGTCCTTTTGTACTTGACCCGTGTCCTTTTGCACTTGACCCGTGTCCTTTTGTACTTGACCCTTGTCCTTTTGAACTTGACCCGTGTCCTTTTGTACTTGACCCGTGTCCTTTTGCAATTGATCCGTGTCCTTTTGCACTTGACCCTTGTCCTTTTGAACTTGACCCGTGTCCTTTTGAACTTGACCCGTGTCCTTTTGCACTTGACCCGTGTCCTTTTGTACTTGACCCGTGTCCTTTTGCACTTGACCCTTGTCCTTTTGTACTTGACACTTGTCCTTTTGCACTTGACCCTTGTCCTTTTGCACTTGACCCGTGTCCTTTTGCAATTGACCCTTGTCCTTTTGCACTTCACCCGTGTCCTTTCGCACTTGACCCTTGTCCTTTTGCACTTCACCCGTGTCCTTTTGCACTTGACCCTTGTCCTTTTGCACTTGACCCGTGTCCTTTTGCACTTGACCCGTGTCCTTTTGCACTTGACCCTTGTCCTTTTGCACTTGACCCTTGTCCATTTGCACTTGACCCGCGTCCTTTTGCACTTGACCTTTGTCCCTTTGCACTTGACCCGTGTCCTTTCGCCCTTGACCGTTGTTTTGTTTGCACTTGACCCGTGTCCTTTTGCACTTGACACGTGTCCTTTTGCACTTGACCCTTGTCCCTTTGCACTTGACCCGTGTCCTTTCGCCCTTGACCGTTGTTTTGTTTGCACTTGACCCTTGTCCTTTTGCACTTGACCCTTGTCCTTTTGCACTTGACCCTTGTCCTTTTGCACTTGACCCGTGTCCTTTTGCACTTGACTCGTGTCCTTTTTCACTTGACCCGTGTCCTTTTGCACTTGACCCGTGTCCTTTTGTACTTGACCCGTGTCCTTTTGCACTTGACCCTTGCCCTTTTGCAATTGACTCGTGTCCTTTTGCAATTGACCATTGTGCTTTTGCACTTGACCCGTGTCCTTTTGCACTTGACCCGTGTCCTTTTGCAATTGACCCTTGTCCTTTTGCACTTGACCCTTGTCCCTTTGCACTTGACCCTTGTCCTTTTGCACTTGACCCGTGTCCTTTTTCACTTGACCCTTGTCCTTTTGCACTTGACCCGTGTCCTTTTGCACTTGAACCTTGTCCTTTTGCACTTGACCCGTGTCCTTTTGCACTTGATCCTTGTCCTTTTGAACTTGACCCGTGTCCTTTTGCACTTGACCCGTGTCCCTTTGTACTTGACCCGTGTCCTTTTGCACTTGACCCTTGTCCTTTTGTACTTGACCCGTGTCCTTTTGTAATTGACCCTTGTCCTTTTGCACTTGACCCTTCTCCTTTTGCACTTGACTCGTGTGCTTTTTCACTTGGCCCGTGTCCTTTTGCACTTGACCCGTGTCCTTTTGTGCTTGACCCGTGTCCTTTTGCACTTGACCCTTGCCCTTTTGAAATTGACCCGTGTCCTTTTGCAATTGACCCTTGTCCTTTTGCACTTGACCCGTGTCCTTTTGCACTTGACCCGTGTCCTTTTTCAATTGACCCTTGTCCTTTTGAACTTGACCCTTGTCCCTTTCCACTTGACCCTTGTCCTTTTGCACTAGACCCGTGTCCTTTTTCACTTGACCCTTGTCCTTTTGCACTTGACCCGTGTCCTTTTGCACTTGAACCTTGTCCTTTTGCACTTGATCCGTGTCCTTTTGCACTTGACCCTTGCCCTTTTGCAATTGACCCGTGTCCTTTTGCAATTGACCATTGTGCATTTGCACTTGACCCGTGTCCTTTTGCACTTGACCCGTGTCCTTTTGCAATTGACCCTTGTCCTTTTGCACTTGACCCTTCTCCCTTTTCACTTGACCCTTGTCCTTTTGCACTTGACCCGTGTCCTTTTTCACTTGACCCTTGTCCTTTTGCACTTGACCCGTGTCCTTTTGCACTTGAACCTTGTCCTTTTGCACTTGACCCGTGTCCTTTTGGACTTGACACTTGTCCTCTTGAACTTGACCCGTGTCCTTTTGCACTTGACCCGTGTCCCTTTGTACTTGACCCGTGTCCTTTTGCACTTGACCTTTGTCCTTTTGTACTTGACCCGTGTCCTTTTGCACTTGACCCGTGTCCTTTTGCAATTGACCCTTGTCCTTTTGCACTTGACCCTTCTCCCTTTGCACTTGACCCTTGTCCTTTTGCACTTGACCCGTGTCCTTTTTCACTTGACCCTTGTCCTTTTGCACTTGACCCGTGTCCTTTTGCACTTGAACCTTGTCCTTTTGCACTTGACCCGTGTCCTTTTGGACTTGACACTTGTCCTTTTGAACTTGACCCGTGTCCTTTTGCACTTGACCCGTGTCCCTTTGTACTTGACCCGTGTCCTTTTGCACTTGACCCTTGTCCTTTTGTACTTGACCCGTGTCCTTTTGCACTTGACCCTTGTCCTTTTGCACTTGACCCGTGTCCTTTTGCACTTGACCATTGTCCTTTTGCACTTGACTCGTGTCCTTTTTCACTTGGCCCGTGTCCTTTTGCACTTGACCGTGTCCTTTTGCACTTGACCCGTGTCCTTTTGCACTTGACCCTTGTCCTTTTGCACTTGACTCGTGTCCTTTTTCACTTGGCCCGTGTCCTTTTGCACTTGACCCGTGTCCTTTTGTACTTGACTCGTGTCCTTTTGCACTTGCCCCTTGTCGTTTTGCACTTGCCCCGTGTCCTTTTGCACTTGACCCGTGTCCTTTTGCCCTTGACCCTTGACCTTTTGCACTTGACCCGTGTCGTTTTGCACTTGACCCTTGTCCTTTTGCACTTGACCCTTGTTCTTTTGCACTGGACCCTTGTCCTTTTGCACTTGACCCGTGTCCTTTTGTACTTGACCCGTGTCCGTTTGCACTTCACCCTTGCCCTTTTGCAATTGACCCGTGTCCTTTTCCAATTGACCATGTGCTTTTGCACTTGACCCGTGTCCTTTTGCACTTGACCCGTGTCCTTTTGCAATTGACCCTTGTCCTTTTGCACTTGACTCGTGTCCTTTTGCACTTGAACCTTGTCCTTTTGCACTTGACCCTTGTCCTTTTGCACTTGATCCGTGTCCTTTTGCACTTGACCCGTGTCCTTTTGAACTTGACCCGTGTCCTTTTGTACTTGACCCGTGTCCTTTTTCACTTGACCCTTGTCCTTTTGCACTTGACCCGTGTCCTTTTGCACTTGAACCTTGTCCTTTTGCACTTGACCCGTGTCCTTTTGCACTTGATCCTTGTCCTTTTGAACTTGACCCGTGTCCTTTTGCACTTGACCCGTGTCCCTTTGTACTTGACCCGTGTCCTTTTGCACTTGACCCTTGTCCTTTTGTACTTGACCCGTGTCCTTTTGTAATTGACCCTTGTCCTTTTGCACTTGACCCTTCTCCTTTTGCACTTGACTCGTGTGCTTTTTCACTTGGCCCGTGTCCTTTTGCACCTGACCCGTGTCCTTTTGTGCTTGACCCGTGTCCTTTTGCACTTGACCCTTGCCCTTTTGAAATTGACCCGTGTCCTTTTGCAATTGACCCTTGTCCTTTTGCACTTGACCCGTGTCCTTTTGCACTTGACCCGTGTCCTTTTGCAATTGACCCTTGTCCTTTTGAACTTGACCCTTGTCCCTTTCCACTTGACCCTTGTCCTTTTGCACTAGACCCGTGTCCTTTTTCACTTGACCCTTGTCCTTTTGCACTTGACCCGTGTCCTTTTGCACTTGAACCTTGTCCTTTTGCACTTGATCCGTGTCCTTTTGCACTTGACCCTTGCCCTTTTGCAATTGACCCGTGTCCTTTTGCAATTGACCATTGTGCATTTGCACTTGACCCGTGTCCTTTTGCACTTGACCCGTGTCCTTTTGCAATTGACCCTTGTCCTTTTGCACTTGACCCTTCTCCCTTTTCACTTGACCCTTGTCCTTTTGCACTTGACCCGTGTCCTTTTTCACTTGACCCTTGTCCTTTTGCACTTGACCCGTGTCCTTTTGCACTTGAACCTTGTCCTTTTGCACTTGACCCGTGTCCTTTTGGACTTGACACTTGTCCTCTTGAACTTGACCCGTGTCCTTTTGCACTTGACCCGTGTCCCTTTGTACTTGACCCGTGTCCTTTTGCACTTGACCCTTGTCCTTTTGTACTTGACCCGTGTCCTTTTGCACTTGACCCGTGTCCTTTTGCAATTGACCCTTGTCCTTTTGCACTTGACCCTTCTCCCTTTGCACTTGACCCTTGTCCTTTTGCACTTGACCCGTGTCCTTTTTCACTTGACCCTTGTCCTTTTGCACTTGACCCGTGTCCTTTTGCACTTGAACCTTGTCCTTTTGCACTTGACCCGTGTCCTTTTGGACTTGACACTTGTCCTTTTGAACTTGACCCGTGTCCTTTTGCACTTGACCCGTGTCCCTTTGTACTTGACCCGTGTCCTTTTGCACTTGACCCTTGTCCTTTTGTACTTGACCCGTGTCCTTTTGCACTTGACCCTTGTCCTTTTGCACTTGACCCGTGTCCTTTTGCACTTGACCATTGTCCTTTTGCACTTGACTCGTGTCCTTTTTCACTTGGCCCGTGTCCTTTTGCACTTGACCGTGTCCTTTTGCACTTGACCCGTGTCCTTTTGCACTTGACCCTTGTCCTTTTGCACTTGACTCGTGTCCTTTTTCACTTGGCCCGTGTCCTTTTGCACTTGACCCGTGTCCTTTTTTACTTGACTCGTGTCCTTTTGCACTTGCCCCTTGTCGTTTTGCACTTGACCCGTGTCCTTTTGCACTTGACCCGTGTCCTTTTGCCCTTGACCCTTGACCTTTTGCACTTGACCCGTGTCGTTTTGCACTTGACCCTTGTCCTTTTGCACTTGACCCTTGTTCTTTTGCACTGGACCCTTGTCCTTTTGCACTTGACCCGTGTCCTTTTGTACTTGACCCGTGTCCGTTTGCACTTCACCCTTGCCCTTTTGCAATTGACCCGTGTCCTTTTCCAATTGACCATTGTGCTTTTGCACTTGACCCGTGTCCTTTTGCACTTGACCCGTGTCCTTTTGCAATTGACCCTTGTCCTTTTGCACTTGACTCGTGTCCTTTTGCACTTGAACCTTGTCCTTTTGCACTTGACCCTTGTCCTTTTGCACTTGATCCGTGTCCTTTTGCACTTGACCCGTGTCCTTTTGAACTTGACCCGTGTCCTTTTGTACTTGACCCGTGTCCTTTTGCACTTGACCCGTGTCCTTTTGTACTTGACCCTTGTCCTTTTGAACTTGACCCGTGTCCTTTTGTACTTGACCCGTGTCCTTTTGCAATTGATCCGTGTCCTTTTGCACTTGACCCTTGTCCTTTTGAACTTGACCCGTGTCCTTTTGAACTTGGCCCGTGTCCTTTTGCACTTGACCCGTGTCCTTTTGTACTTGACCCGTGTCCTTTTGCACTTGACCCTTGTCCTTTTGTACTTGACCCGTGTCCTTTTGCACTTGACCCTTGTCCTTTTGCACTTGACCCGTGTCCTTTTGCAATTGACCCTTGTCCTTTTGCACTTGACCCGTGTCCTTTTGCACTTGACCCTTGTCCTTTTGCACTTGACCCGTGTCCTTTTGCACTTGACCCTTGTCCTTTTGCACTTGACCCGTGTCCTTTTGCACTTGACCCGTGTCCTTTTGCACTTGACCCTTGTCCTTTTGCACTTGACCCTTGTCCATTTGCACTTGACCCGCGTCCTTTTGCACTTGACCTTTGTCCCTTTGCACTTGACCCGTGTCCTTTCGCCCTTGACCGTTGTTTTGTTTGCACTTGACCCGTGTCCTTTTGCACTTGACACGTGTCCTTTTGCACTTGACCCTTGTCCTTTTGCACTTGACCCGTATACTTTTGCACTTGACCCTTGTCCTTTTGCACTTGACTCGTGTCCTTTTTCACTTGACCCGTGTCCTTTTTCACTTGACCCGTGTCCTTTTGTACTTGACCCGTGTCCTTTTGCACTTGACCCTTGCCCTTTTGCAATTGACCCGTGTCCTTTTGCAATTGACCATTGTGCTTTTGCACTTGACCCGTGTCCTTTTGCACTTGACCCGTGTCCTTTTGCAATTGACCCTTGTCCTTTTGCACTTGACCCTTGTCCCTTTGCACTTGACCCTTGTCCTTTTGCACTTGACCCGTGTCCTTTTGCACTTGACCCGTGTCCTTTTGCACTTGAACCTTGTCCTTTTGCACTTGACCCGTGTCCTTTTGCACTTGACCCTTGTCCTTTTGAACTTGACCCGTGTCCTTTTGCACTTGACCCGTGTCCCTTTGTACTTGACCCGTGTCCTTTTGCACTTGACCCTTGTCCTTTTGTACTTCACCCGTGTCCTTTTGTAATTAACCCTTGTCATTTTGCAATTGACCATTGTGCTTTTGCACTTGACCCGTGTCCTTTTGCACTTGACCCGTGTCCTTTTGCACTTGACCCGTGTCCTTTTGCAATTGACCTTTGTCCTTTTGAACTTGACCCTTGTCCCTTTCCACTTGACCCTTGTCCTTTTGCACTTGACCCGTGTCCTTTTTCACTTGACCCGTGTCCTTTTGCACTTGAACCTTGTCCTTTTGCACTTGATCCGTGTCCTTTTGCACTTGACCCTTGTCCTTTTGAACTTGACCCGTGTCCTTTTGCACTTGACCCGTGTCCTTTTGTACTTGACCCGTGTCCTTTTGCACTTGACCCTTGTCCTTTTGCACTTGACCCGTGTCCTTTTGCACTTGAACCTTGTCCTTTTGCACTTGATCCATGTCCTTTTGCACTTGACACTTGTCCTTTTGTACTTGACCCGTGTCCTTTTGCACTTGACCCTTGTCCTTTTGCACTTGACCCGTGTCCTTTTTCAACTGACCCTTGTCCTTTTGCACTTGACCCGTGTCCCTTGCACTTGACCCTTGTCCTTTTGCACTTGTCCCGTGTCCCTTTGCACTTGACCCTTGTCCTTTTGCACTTGACCCGTGTCCTTTTGCACTTGACCCTTGTCCTTTTGTACTTGACCCGTGTCCTTTTGCACTTGACCCGTGTCCTTTTGCACTTGACCCTTGTCCTTTTGCACTTGACCCGTGTCCTTTTGCACTTGACCCTTGTCCATTTGCACTTGACCCGTGTCATTTTGCACTTGGCCTTTGTCCCTTTGCACTTAACACGTGTCCTTTCGCCCTTGACCGTTGTTTTGTTTGCAATTGACCCGTGTCCTTTTGCACTTGACCCGTGTCCTTTTGCACTTGACCCGTGTCCTTTTGCACTTGACCCTTGTCCTTTTGCACTTGACTCGTGTCCTTTTTCACTTGACCCGTGTCCTTTTGCACTTGACCCTTGTCCTTTTTCACTTGACCCTTGTCCTTTTGCACTTGACCTTTGCCCCTTTGTACTTGACCCGTGTCCGTTCGCCCTTGACCGTTGTTTTGTTTACACTTGACCCGTGTCCTTTTGCACTTGACCCGTGTCCTTTTGCACTTGACCCGTGTCCTTTTGCACTTGACCCTTGTCCTTTTTCACTTGACCCGTGTCCTTTTGCACTTGACCCTTGTCCTTTTGCACTTGCCCGTGTCCTTTTGTACTTGACCCGTGTCCTTTTGCACTTGACCCGTGTCCTTTTGCACTTGACCCGTGTCCTTTTGCGCTTGACCCGTGTCATTTTGCACTTGACCCGTGTCCTTTTGCACTTGACCCGTGTCCTTTTGCACTTGACCCGTGTCCTTTTGCACTTGACCCGTGCCCTTTTGCACTTGACCCTTGCCCTTTTGCACTTGACCCTTGTCCTTTTGCACTTGACCCGTGTCCTTTTGCACTTGACCCGTGTCCTTTTGCACTTGACCCGTGTCCTTTTGCACTTGACCCTTGTCGTTTTGCACTTGACCCCTGTCCTTTTGCACTTGACCCTTGTCCTTTTGCACTTGACCCGTGTCATTTTGCACTTGACCCGTGTCCTTTTGCACTTGACCCGTGTCCTTTTGCACTTGACCAGTGCCCTGTTGCACTTGATCCGTGTCCTTTTGCACTTGGCCCGTGTCCTTTTGCACTTGACCCTTGTCCTTTTGCACTTGACCCGTGTCCTTTTGCACTTGACCCGTGTCCTTTTGCACTTGACCCTTGTCCTTTTGCACTTGACCCGTGTCCTTTTGCACTTGACCCTTGTCCTTTTGCACTTGACCCGTGTCCTTTTGCACTTGACGCTTGTCCATTTGCACTTGACCCGTGTCATTTTGCACTTGGCCTTTGTCCCTTTGCACTTAACACGTGTCCTTTCGCCCTTGACCGTTGTTTTGTTTGCACTTGACCCGTGTCCTTTTGCACTTGACCCGTGTCCTTTTGCACTTGACCCGTGTCCTTTTGCACTTGACCCTTGTCCTTTTGCACTTGACTCGTGTCCTTTTTCACTTGACCCGTGTCCTTTTGCACTTGACCCTTGTCCTTTTTCACTTGACCCTTGTCCTTTTGCACTTGACCCGTGTCCTTTTGCACTTGACCCGTGTCCTTTTGTACTTGACCCGTGTCCTTTTGCACTTGACCCTTGCCCTTTTGGAATTGACCCGTGTCCTTTTGCAATTGACGATTGTGCTTTTGCACTTGACCCGTGTCATTTTGCACTTGACCCGTGTCATTTTGCACTTGACCCGTGTCCTTTTGCACTTGACCCGTGTCCTTTTGCACTTGACCCGTGTCCTTTTGCACTTGACCCGTGTCCTTTTGCACTTGACCCGTGCCCTTTTGCACTTGAGCCTTGTCCTTTTGCACTTGACCCTTGTCCTTTTTCACTTGACCCGTGTCCTTTGGCACTTGACCCTTGTCCTTTTGCACTTGACCCGTGTCCTTTTGCACTTGACCCTTGTCCTTTTGCACTTGACCCGTGTCCTTTTGCACTTGACCCTTATCCTTTTGCACTTGACCCGTGTCATTTTGCACTTGACCCGTGTCCTTTTGCACTTGACCCGTGTCCTTTTGCACTTGACCCGTGTCCTTTTGCACTTGACCCGTGTCATTTTGCACTTGACCCGTGTCCTTTTGTACTTGACCCGTGTCCTTTTGCACTTGACCCTTGCCCTTTTGGAATTGACTCGTGTCCTTTTGCAATTGACCATTGTGCTTTTGCACTTGACCCGTGTCCTTTTGCACTTGACCCGTGTCCTTTTGCAATTGACCCTTGTCTTTTTGCACTTGACCCTTGTCCCTTTGCACTTGACCCTTGTCCTTTTGCACTTGACCCGTGTCCTTTTTCACATGACCCTTGTCCTTTTGCATTTGACCCGTGTCCTTTTGCACTTGAACCTTGTCCTTTTGCACTTGACCCGTGTCCTTTTGCACTTGACCCTTGTACTTTTGAACTTGACCCGTGTCCTTTTGCACTTGACCCGTGTCCTTTTGTACTTGACCCGTGTCCTTTTGCACTTGACCCATGTCGTTTTTCACTTGACCCGTGTCCTTTTGCACTTGACCCGTGTCCTTTTGCACTTGACCCGTGCCCTATTGCACTTGACCCGTGTCCTTTTGCACTTGACCCTTGTCCTTTTGCACTTGACCCTTGTCCCTTTGAACTTGACCCGTGTCCTTTTGCACTTGACCCTTGTCCTTTTGCACTTGACCCTTGTCCTTTTGTACTTGACCCGTGTCCTTTTGCACTTGACCCGTGTCCTTTTGCACTTGACCCGTGTCCTTTTGCGCTTGACCCGTGTCATTTTGCACTTGACCCGTGTCCTTTTGCACTTGACCCGTGTCCTTTTGCACTTGACCCGTGTCCTTTTGCACTTGACCCGTGCCCTTTTGCACTTGACCCGTGTCCTTTTGCACTTGACCCGTGTCCTTTTGCACTTGACCCTTGTACTTTTGAACTTGACCCGTGTCCTTTTGCACTTGACCCGTGTCCTTTTGCACTTGACCCGTGTCCTTTTGCACTTGACCCGTGTCCTTTTGCACTTGACCCTTGTCCTTTTTCACTTGACCCGTGTCCTTTGGCACTTGACCCTTGTCCTTTTGCACTTGACCCGTGTCCTTTTGCACTTGACCCTTGTCCTTTTGCACTTGACCCGTGTCCTTTTGCACTTAACCCTTATCCTTTTGCACTTGACCCGTGTCATTTTGCACTTGACCCGTGTCCTTTTGCACTTGACCCGTGTCCTTTTGCACTTGACCCGTGTCCTTTTGCACTTGACCCGTGTCATTTTGCACTTGACCCGTGTCCTTTTGTACTTGACCCGTGTCCTTTTGCACTTGACCCTTGCCCTTTTGGAATTGACTCGTGTCCTTTTGCAATTGACCATTGTGCTTTTGCACTTGACCCGTGTCCTTTTGCACTTGACCCGTGTCCTTTTGCAATTGACCCTTGTCTTTTTGCACTTGACCCTTGTCCCTTTGCACTTGACCCTTGTCCTTTTGCACTTGACCCGTGTCCTTTTTCACATGACCCTTGTCCTTTTGCATTTGACCCGTGTCCTTTTGCACTTGAACCTTGTCCTTTTGCACTTGACCCGTGTCCTTTTGCACTTGACCCTTGTACTTTTGAACTTGACCCGTGTCCTTTTGCACTTGACCCGTGTCCTTTTGTACTTGACCCGTGTCCTTTTGCACTTGACCCATGTCGTTTTTCACTTGACCCGTGTCCTTTTGCACTTGACCCGTGTCCTTTTGCACTTGACCCGTGCCCTATTGCACTTGACCCGTGTCCTTTTGCACTTGACCCTTGTCCTTTTGCACTTGACCCTTGTCCCTTTGAACTTGACCCGTGTCCTTTTGCACTTGACCCTTGTCCTTTTGCACTTGACCCTTGTCCTTTTGTACTTGACCCGTGTCCTTTTGCACTTGACCCGTGTCCTTTTGCACTTGACCCGTGTCCTTTTGCGCTTGACCCGTGTCATTTTGCACTTGACCCGTGTCCTTTTGCACTTGACCCGTGTCCTTTTGCACTTGACCCGTGTCCTTTTGCACTTGACCCGTGCCCTTTTGCACTTGACCCGTGTCCTTTTGCACTTGACCCGTGTCCTTTTGCACTTGACCCTTGTACTTTTGAACTTGACCCGTGTCCTTTTGCACTTGACCCGTGTCCTTTTGCACTTGACCCGTGTCCTTTTGCACTTGACCCGTGTCCTTTTGCACTTGACCCTTGTCCTTTTTCACTTGACCCGTGTCCTTTTGCACTTGACCCTTGTCCTTTTGCACTTGCCCGTGTCCTTTTGTACTTGACCCGTGTCCTTTTGCACTTGACCCGTGTCCATTTGCACTTGACCCGTGTCCTTTTGCGCTTGACCCGTGTCATTTTGCACTTGACCCGTGTCCTTTTGCACTTGACCCGTGTCCTTTTGCACTTGACCCGTGTCCTTTTGCACTTGACCCTTGTCCTTTTTCACTTGACCCGTGTCCTTTTGCACTTGACCCTTGTCCTTTTGCACTTGACCCGTGTCCTTTTGCACTTGACCCGTGCCCTGTTGCACTTGATCCGTGTCCTTTTGCACTTGGCCCGTGTCCTTTTGCACTTGACCCTTGTCCTTTTGCACTTGACCCGTGTCCTTTTGCACTTGACCCGTGTCCTTTTGCACTTGACCCTTGTCCTTTTGCACTTGACCCGTGTCCTTTTGCACTTGACCCTTGTCCTTTTGCACTTGACCCGTGTCCTTTTGCACTTGACCCTTGTCCATTTGCACTTGACCCGTGTAATTTTGCACTTGGCCTTTGTCCCTTTGCACTTAACACGTGTCCTTTCGCCCTTGACCGTTGTTTTGTTTGCACTTGACCCGTGTCCTTTTGCACTTGACCCGTGTCCTTTTGCACTTGACCCGTGTCCTTTTGCACTTGACCCTTGTCCTTTTGCACTTGACTCGTGTCCTTTTTCACTTGACCCGTGTCCTTTTGCACTTGACCTTTGTCCTTTTTCACTTGACCCTTGTCCTTTTGCACTTGACCCGTGTCCTTTTGCACTTGACCCGTGTCCTTTTGTACTTGACCCGTGTCCTTTTGCACTTGACCCTTGCCCTTTTGGAATTGACCCGTGTCCTTTTGCAATTGACGATTGTGCTTTTGCACTTGACCCGTGTCATTTTGCACTTGACCCGTGTCATTTTGCACTTGACCCGTGTCCTTTTGCACTTGACCCGTGTCCTTTTGCACTTGACCCGTGTCCTTTTGCACTTGACCCGTGTCCTTTTGCACTTGACCCGTGCCCTTTTGCACTTGAGCCTTGTCCTTTTGCACTTGACCCTTGTCCTTTTTCACTTGACCCGTGTCCTTTTGCACTTGACCCTTGTCCTTTTGCACTTGACCCGTGTCCTTTTGCACTTGACCCTTGTCCTTTTGCACTTGACCCGTGTCCTTTTGCACTTGACCCTTATCCTTTTGCACTTGACCCGTGTCATTTTGCACTTGACCCGTGTCCTTTTGCACTTGACCCGTGTCCTTTTGCACTTGACCCGTGTCCTTTTGCACTTGACCCGTGTCATTTTGCACTTGACCCGTGTCCTTTTGTACTTGACCCGTGTCCTTTTGCACTTGACCCTTGCCCTTTTGGAATTGACTCGTGTCCTTTTGCAATTGACCATTGTGCTTTTGCACTTGACCCGTGTCCTTTTGCACTTGACCCGTGTCCTTTTGCACTTGACCCGTGTCCTTTTGCACTTGACCCGTGTCCTTTTGCGCTTGACCCGTGTCATTTTGCACTTGACCCGTGTCCTTTTGCACTTGACCCGTGTCCTTTTGCACTTGACCCGTGTCCTTTTGCACTTGACCCGTGCCCTTTTGCACTTGACCCTTGCCCTTTTGCACTTGACCCTTGTCCTTTTGCACTTGACCCGTGTCCTTTTGCACTTGACCCGTGTCCTTTTGCACTTGACCCGTGTCCTTTTGCACTTGACCCTTGTCGTTTTGCACTTGACCCCTGTCCTTTTGCACTTGACCCTTGTCCTTTTGCACTTGACCCGTGTCATTTTGCACTTGACCCGTGTCCTTTTGCACTTGACCCGTGTCCTTTTGCACTTGACCAGTGCCCTGTTGCACTTGATCCGTGTCCTTTTGCACTTGGCCCGTGTCCTTTTGCACTTGACCCTTGTCCTTTTGCACTTGACCCGTGTCCTTTTGCACTTGACCCGTGTCCTTTTGCACTTGACCCTTGTCCTTTTGCACTTCACCCGTGTCCTTTTGCACTTGACCCTTGTCCTTTTGC
The DNA here is from genome assembly GCA_963514005.1 of Raja brachyura. The sequence continues at coordinate 37,100 of CAUPSL010000060.1, forward strand.
ACTTGACCCGTGTCCTTTTGCACTTGACGCTTGTCCATTTGCACTTGACCCGTGTCATTTTGCACTTGGCCTTTGTCCCTTTGCACTTAACACGTGTCCTTTCGCCCTTGACCGTTGTTTTGTTTGCACTTGACCCGTGTCCTTTTGCACTTGACCCGTGTCCTTTTGCACTTGACCCGTGTCCTTTTGCACTTGACCCTTGTCCTTTTGCACTTGACTCGTGTCCTTTTTCACTTGACCCGTGTCCTTTTGCACTTGACCCTTGTCCTTTTTCACTTGACCCTTGTCCTTTTGCACTTGACCCGTGTCCTTTTGCACTTGACCCGTGTCCTTTTGTACTTGACCCGTGTCCTTTTGCACTTGACCCTTGCCCTTTTGGAATTGACCCGTGTCCTTTTGCAATTGACGATTGTGCTTTTGCACTTGACCCGTGTCATTTTGCACTTGACCCGTGTCATTTTGCACTTGACCCGTGTCCTTTTGCACTTGACCCGTGTCCTTTTGCACTTGACCCGTGTCCTTTTGCACTTGACCCGTGTCCTTTTGCACTTGACCCGTGCCCTTTTGCACTTGAGCCTTGTCCTTTTGCACTTGACCCTTGTCCTTTTTCACTTGACCCGTGTCCTTTGGCACTTGACCCTTGTCCTTTTGCACTTGACCCGTGTCCTTTTGCACTTGACCCTTGTCCTTTTGCACTTGACCCGTGTCCTTTTGCACTTGACCCTTATCCTTTTGCACTTGACCCGTGTCATTTTGCACTTGACCCGTGTCCTTTTGCACTTGACCCGTGTCCTTTTGCACTTGACCCGTGTCCTTTTGCACTTGACCCGTGTCATTTTGCACTTGACCCGTGTCCTTTTGTACTTGACCCGTGTCCTTTTGCACTTGACCCTTGCCCTTTTGGAATTGACTCGTGTCCTTTTGCAATTGACCATTGTGCTTTTGCACTTGACCCGTGTCCTTTTGCACTTGACCCGTGTCCTTTTGCAATTGACCCTTGTCTTTTTGCACTTGACCCTTGTCCCTTTGCACTTGACCCTTGTCCTTTTGCACTTGACCCGTGTCCTTTTTCACATGACCCTTGTCCTTTTGCATTTGACCCGTGTCCTTTTGCACTTGAACCTTGTCCTTTTGCACTTGACCCGTGTCCTTTTGCACTTGACCCTTGTACTTTTGAACTTGACCCGTGTCCTTTTGCACTTGACCCGTGTCCTTTTGTACTTGACCCGTGTCCTTTTGCACTTGACCCATGTCGTTTTTCACTTGACCCGTGTCCTTTTGCACTTGACCCGTGTCCTTTTGCACTTGACCCGTGCCCTATTGCACTTGACCCGTGTCCTTTTGCACTTGACCCTTGTCCTTTTGCACTTGACCCTTGTCCCTTTGAACTTGACCCGTGTCCTTTTGCACTTGACCCTTGTCCTTTTGCACTTGACCCTTGTCCTTTTGTACTTGACCCGTGTCCTTTTGCACTTGACCCGTGTCCTTTTGCACTTGACCCGTGTCCTTTTGCGCTTGACCCGTGTCATTTTGCACTTGACCCGTGTCCTTTTGCACTTGACCCGTGTCCTTTTGCACTTGACCCGTGTCCTTTTGCACTTGACCCGTGTCCTTTTGCACTTGACCCTTGTCCTTTTGCACTTGACCCGTGTCCTTTTGCACTTGACCCGTGTCCTTTTGCACTTGACCCGTGTCCTTTTGCACTTGACCCGTGCCCTGTTGCACTTGATCCGTGTCCTTTTGCACTTGGCCCGTGTCCTTTTGCACTTGACCCTTGTCCTTTTGCACTTGACCCGTGTCCTTTTGCACTTGACCCGTGTCCTTTTGCACTTGACCCTTGTCCTTTTGCACTTGACCCGTGTCCTTTTGCACTTGACCCTTGTCCTTTTGCACTTGACCCGTGTCCTTTTGCACTTGACCCTTGTCCATTTGCACTTGACCCGTGTAATTTTGCACTTGGCCTTTGTCCCTTTGCACTTAACACGTGTCCTTTCGCCCTTGACCGTTGTTTTGTTTGCACTTGACCCGTGTCCTTTTGCACTTGACCCGTGTCCTTTTGCACTTGACCCGTGTCCTTTTGCACTTGACCCTTGTCCTTTTGCACTTGACTCGTGTCCTTTTTCACTTGACCCGTGTCCTTTTGCACTTGACCTTTGTCCTTTTTCACTTGACCCTTGTCCTTTTGCACTTGACCCGTGTCCTTTTGCACTTGACCCGTGTCCTTTTGTACTTGACCCGTGTCCTTTTGCACTTGACCCTTGCCCTTTTGGAATTGACCCGTGTCCTTTTGCAATTGACGATTGTGCTTTTGCACTTGACCCGTGTCATTTTGCACTTGACCCGTGTCATTTTGCACTTGACCCGTGTCCTTTTGCACTTGACCCGTGTCCTTTTGCACTTGACCCGTGTCCTTTTGCACTTGACCCGTGTCCTTTTGCACTTGACCCGTGCCCTTTTGCACTTGAGCCTTGTCCTTTTGCACTTGACCCTTGTCCTTTTTCACTTGACCCGTGTCCTTTTGCACTTGACCCTTGTCCTTTTGCACTTGACCCGTGTCCTTTTGCACTTGACCCTTGTCCTTTTGCACTTGACCCGTGTCCTTTTGCACTTGACCCTTATCCTTTTGCACTTGACCCGTGTCATTTTGCACTTGACCCGTGTCCTTTTGCACTTGACCCGTGTCCTTTTGCACTTGACCCGTGTCCTTTTGCACTTGACCCGTGTCATTTTGCACTTGACCCGTGTCCTTTTGTACTTGACCCGTGTCCTTTTGCACTTGACCCTTGCCCTTTTGGAATTGACTCGTGTCCTTTTGCAATTGACCATTGTGCTTTTGCACTTGACCCGTGTCCTTTTGCACTTGACCCGTGTCCTTTTGCAATTGACCCTTGTCTTTTTGCACTTGACCCTTGTCCCTTTGCACTTGACCCTTGTCCTTTTGCACTTGACCCGTGTCCTTTTTCACATGACCCTTGTCCTTTTGCATTTGACCCGTGTCCTTTTGCACTTGAACCTTGTCCTTTTGCACTTGACCCGTGTCCTTTTGCACTTGACCCTTGTACTTTTGAACTTGACCCGTGTCCTTTTGCACTTGACCCGTGTCCTTTTGTACTTGACCCGTGTCCTTTTGCACTTGACCCGTGTCGTTTTTCACTTGACCCGTGTCCTTTTGCACTTGACCCGTGTCCTTTTGCACTTGACCCGTGCCCTATTGCACTTGACCCGTGTCCTTTTGCACTTGACCCTTGTCCTTTTGCACTTGACCCTTGTCCTTTTGAACTTGACCCGTGTCCTTTTGCACTTGACCCTTGTCCTTTTGCACTTGACCCTTGTCCTTTTGTACTTGACCCGTGTCCTTTTGCACTTGACCCGTGTCCTTTTGCACTTGACCCGTGTCCTTTTGCGCTTGACCCGTGTCATTTTGCACTTGACCCGTGTCCTTTTGCACTTGACCCGTGTCCTTTTGCACTTGACCCGTGTCCTTTTGCACTTGACCCGTGCCCTTTTGCACTTGACCCGTGTCCTTTTGCACTTGACCCTTGTCCTTTTGCACTTGACCCGTGTCCTTTTGCACTTGACCCGTGTCCTTTTGCACTTGACCCGTGTCCTTTTGCACTTGACCCTTGTCCTTTTGCACTTGACCCCTGTCCTTTTGCACTTGACCCTTGTCCTTTTGCAATTGACCCGTGTCATTTTGCACTTGACCGGTGTCCTTTTGCACTTGACCCGTGCCCTGTTGCACTTGACCCGTGTCCTTTTGCACTTGGCCCGTGTCCTTTTGCACTTGACCCTTGTCCTTTTGCACTTGACCCTTGTCCTTTTGCACTTGACCCGTGTCCTTTTGCACTTGACCCGTGTCCTTTTGCACTTGACCCTTGTCCTTTTGCACTTGACCCGTGTCCTTTTGCACTTGACCCTTGTCCTTTTGCACTTGACCCGTGTCCTTTTGCACTTGACCATTGTCCTTTTGCACTTGACCCGTGTCCTTTTGCACTTGACACTTGTCCTTTTGCACTTGACCCTTGTCCATTTGCACTTGACCCGTGTCATTTTGCACTTGGCCTTTGTCCCTTTGCACTTAACACGTGTCCTTTCGCCCTTGACCGTTGTTTTGTTTGCACTTGACCCGTGTCCTTTTGCACTTCACCCTTGTCCTTTTGCACTTGACACTTGTCCTTTTGCACTTGACTCGTGTCCTTTTTCACTTGACCCGTGTCCTTTTGCACTTGACCCGTGTCCTTTTGCACTTGACCCGTGTCCTTTTGTACTTGACCCGTGTCCTTTTGCACTTGACCCTTGCCCTTTTGGAATTGACCGGTGTCCTTTTGCAATTGACGATTGTGCTTTTGCACTTGACCCGTGTCATTTTGCACTTGACCCGTGTCATTTTGCACTTGACCCGTGTCCTTTTGCACTTGACCCGTGTCCTTTTGCACTTGACCCGTGTACCTTTGCACTTGACCCGTGTCCTTTTGCACTTGACCCGTGCCCTTTTGCACTTGAGCCTTGTCCTTTTGCACTTGACCCTTGTCCTTTTTCACTGGACCCGTGTCCTTTTGCACTTGACCCTTGTCCTTTTGCACTTGACCCGTGTCCTTTTGCACTTGACCCGTGTCCTTTTGCACTTGACCCTTGTCCTTTTGCACTTGACCCGTGTCCTTTTGCACTTGACCCTTATCCTTTTGCACTTGACCCGTGTTATTTTGCACTTGACCCGTGTACTTTTGCACTTGACCCGTGTCCTTTTGCACTTGACCCGTGTCCTTTTGCACTTGACCCGTGTCCTTTTGCACTTGACCCGTGTCCTTTTGTACTTGACCCGTGTCCTTTTGCACTTGACCCTTGCCCTTTTGGAATTGACTCGTGTCCTTTTGCAATTGACCATTGTGCTTTTGCACTTGACCCGTGGCCTTTTGCACTTGACCCGTGTCCTTTTGCAATTGACCCTTGTCTTTTTGCACTTGACCCTTGTCCCTTTGCACTTGACCCTTGTCCTTTTGCACTTGACCCGTGTCCTTTTTCACTTGACCCTTGTCCTTTTGCATTTGACCCGTGTCCTTTTGCACTTGAACCTTGTCCTTTTGCACTTGACCCGTGTCCTTTTGCACTTGACCCTTGTCCTTTTGAACTTGACCCGTGTCCTTTTGCACTTGACCCTTGTCCTTTTGCACTTGACCCGTGTCCTTTTGTACTTGACCCGTGTCCTTTTGCACTTGACCCGTGTCATTTTGCACTTGACCCGTGTCCTTTTGCACTTGACCCGTGTCCTTTTGCACTTGACCCGTGCCCTTTTGCACTTGACCCGTGTCCTTTTGCACTTGACCCTTGTCCTTTTGCACTTGACCCTTGTTCTTTTGCACTTGACCCGTGTCCTTTTACACTTGACCCTTGTCCTTTTGCACTTGACCCGTGTCCTTTTGACCCGTGTCCTTTTGCACTTGACCCGTGCCCTTTTGCACTTGAGCCTTGTCCTTTTGCACTTGACCCTTGTCCTTTTTCACTTGACCCGTGTCCTTTTGCACTTGACCCTTGTCCTTTTGCACTTGACCCGTGTCCTTTTGCACTTGACCCTTGTCCTTTTGCACTTGACCCGTGTCCTTTTGCACTTGACCCTTATCCTTTTGCACTTGACCCGTGTCATTTTGCACTTGACCCGTGTCCTTTTGCACTTGACCCGTGTCCTTTTGCACTTGACCCGTGTCCTTTTGCACTTGACCCGTGTCATTTTGCACTTGACCCGTGTCCTTTTGTACTTGACCCGTGTCCTTTTGCACTTGACCCTTGCCCTTTTGGAATTGACTCGTGTCCTTTTGCAATTGACCATTGTGCTTTTGCACTTGACCCGTGTCCTTTTGCACTTGACCCGTGTCCTTTTGCAATTGACCCTTGTCTTTTTGCACTTGACCCTTGTCCCTTTGCACTTGACCCTTGGCCTTTTGCACTTGACCCGTGTCCTTTTTCACATGACCCTTGTCCTTTTGCATTTGACCCGTGTCCTTTTGCACTTGAACCTTGTCCTTTTGCACTTGACCCGTGTCCTTTTGCACTTGACCCTTGTACTTTTGAACTTGACCCGTGTCCTTTTGCACTTGACCCGTGTCCTTTTGTACTTGACCCGTGTCCTTTTGCACTTGACCCGTGTCATTTTTCACTTGACCCGTGTCCTTTTGCACTTGACCCGTGTCCTTTTGCACTTGACCCGTGCCCTTTTGCACTTGACCCGTGTCCTTTTGCACTTGACCCTTGTCCTTTTGCACTTGACCCTTGTCCTTTTGAACTTGACCCGTGTCCTTTTGCACTTGACCCTTGTCCTTTTGCACTTGACCCTTGTCCTTTTGTACTTGACCCGTGTCCTTTTGCACTTGACCCGTGTCCTTTTGCACTTGACCCTTGTCCTTTTGCACTTGACACTTGTCCTTTAGCACTTGACTCGTGTCCTTTTGCACTTGACCCGTGTCCTTTTGCACTTGACCCGTGTCCTTTTGCACTTGACCCGTGTCCTTTTGTACTTGACCCGTGTCCTTTTGCACTTGACCCTTGCCCTTTTGGAATTGACCCGTGTCCTTTTGCAATTGACGATTGTGCTTTTGCACTTGACCCGTGTCATTTTGCACTTGACCCGTGTCATTTTGCACTTGACCCGTGTCCTTTTGCACTTGACCCGTGTCCTTTTGCACTTGACCCGTGTCCTTTTGCACTTGACCCGTGTCCTTTTGCACTTGACCCGTGCCCTTTTGCACTTGAGCCTTGTCCTTTTGCACTTGACCCTTGTCCTTTTTCACTGGACCCGTGTCCTTTTGCACTTGACCCTTGTCCTTTTGCACTTGACCCTTGTCCTTTTGCACTTGACCCGTGTCCTTTTTCACTTGACCCTTGTCCTTTTGCATTTGACCCGTGTCCTTTTGCACTTGAACCTTGTCCTTTTGCACTTGACCCATGTCCTTTTGCACTTGACCATTGTCCTTTTGCACTTGACCCGTGTCCTTTTGCACTTGACACTTGTCCTTTTGCACTTGACCCTTGTCCATTTGCACTTGACCCGTGTCATTTTGCACTTGGCCTTTGTCCCTTTGCACTTAACACGTGTCCTTTCGCCCTTGACCGTTGTTTTGTTTGCACTTGACCCGTGTCCTTTTGCACTTGACCCTTGTCCTTTTGCACTTGACACTTGTCCTTTTGCACTTGACTCGTGTCCTTTTTCACTTGACCCGTGTCCTTTTGCACTTGACCCGTGTCCTTTTGCACTTGACCCGTGTCCTTTTGTACTTGACCCGTGTCCTTTTGCACTTGACCCTTGCCCTTTTGGAATTGATCCGTGTCCTTTTGCAATTGACGATTGTGCTTTTGCACTTGACCCGTGTCATTTTGCACTTGACCCGTGTCATTTTGCACTTGACCCGTGTCCTTTTGCACTTGACCCGTGTCCTTTTGCACTTGACCCGTGTCCTTTTGCACTTGACCCGTGTCCTTTTGCACTTGACCCGTGCCCTTTTGCACTTGAGCCTTGTCCTTTTGCACTTGACCCTTGTCCTTTTTCACTGGACCCGTGTCCTTTTGCACTTGACCCTTGTCCTTTTGCACTTGACCCGTGTCCTTTTGCACTTGACCCGTGTCCTTTTGCACTTGACCCTTGTCCTTTTGCACTTGACCCGTGTCCTTTTGCACTTGACCCTTATCCTTTTGCACTTGACCCGTGTCATTTTGCACTTGACCCGTGTCCTTTTGCACTTGACCCGTGTCATTTTGCACTTGACCTGTGTCCTTTTGCACTTGACCCGTGTCCTTTTGCACTTGACCCGTGTCCTTTTGTACTTGACCCGTGTCCTTTTGCACTTGACCCTTGCCCTTTTGGAATTGACTCGTGTCCTTTTGCAATTGACCATTGTGCTTTTGCACTTGACCCGTGTCCTTTTGCACTTGACCCGTGTCCTTTTGCAATTGACCCTTGTCTTTTTGCACTTGACCCTTGTCCCTTTGCACTTGACCCTTGTCCTTTTGCACTTGACCCGTGTCCTTTTTCACTTGACCCTTGTCCTTTTGCATTTGACCCGTGTCCTTTTGCACTTGAACCTTGTCCTTTTGCACTTGACCCGTGTCCTTTTGCACTTGACCCTTGTCCTGTTGAACTTGACCCGTGTCCTTTTGCACTTGACCCTTGTCCTTTTGCACTTGACCCGTGTCCTTTTGTACTTGACCCGTGTCCTTTTGCACTTGACCCGTGTCATTTTGCACTTGACCCGTGTCCTTTTACACTTGACCCGTGTCCTTTTGCACTTGACCCTTGTCCTTTTGCACTTCACCCGTGTCATTTTGCACTTGACCCGTGTCCTTTTGCACTTGACACGTGTCCTTTTGCACATGACCCTTGTCCTTTTGCACTTGACCCTTGTCCTTTTGCACTTGACCCGTGTCCTTTTGCACTTGACCCTTGTCCTTTTGCACTTGACCCGTGTCCTTTTGCACTTGACCCTTGTCCTTTTGCACTTGACCCGTGTCCTTTTGCACTTGACCATTGTCCTTTTGCACTTGACCCGTGTCCTTTTGCACTTGACCCTTGTCCTTTTGCACTTGACCCTTGTCCATTTGCACTTGACCCGTGTCATTTTGCACTTGACCTTTGTCCCTTTGCACTTGACACGTGTCCTTTCGCCCTTGACCGTTGTTTTGTTTGCACTTGACCCGTGTCCTTTTGCACTTGACCCGTGTCCTTTTGCACTTGACCCGTGTCCTTTTGCACTTGACCCTTGCCCTTTTGGAATTGACCCGTGTCCTTTTGCAATTGACGATTGTGCTTTTGCACTTGACCCGTGTCATTTTGCACTTGACCCGTGTCATTTTGCACTTGACCCGTGTCCTTTTGCACTTGACCCGTGCCCTTTTGCACTTGACCCTTGTCCTTTTGCACTTGACCCTTGTCCTTTTGCACTTGACCCGTGTCCTTTGGCATTTGACCCTTGTCCTTTTCCACTTGACCCGTGTCCTTTTGCACTTGACCCTTATCCTTTTGCACTTGACCCGTGTCATTTTGCACTTGACCCGTGTCCTTTTGCACTTGACCCGTGTCCTTTTGCACTTGGCCCGTGTCCTTTTGCACTTGACCCTTGACCTTTTGCACTTGACCCTTGTCCTTTTGCACTTGACCCGTGTCCTTTTGCACTTGACCCGTGTCCTTTTGCACTTGACCCGTGTCCTTTTGCACTTGAACCGTGTCCTTTTGCACTTGAACCGTGTCCTTTTCCAATTGACCCTTGTCCTTTTGCACTTGACACGTTTCCTTTTGCCCTTGACCCTTGACCTTTTGCACTTGACCCGTGTCCTTTTGCACTTGACCCGTGTCCTTTTGCACTTGACCCTTGTCGTTTTGCACTTGACCCGTGTCCTTTTGCACTTGACCCGTGTCCTTTTGCCCTTGACCCTTGACCTTTTGCACTTGACCCGTGTCGTTTTGCACTTGACCCTTGTCCTTTTGCACTTGACCCTTGTTCTTTTGCACTGGATCCTTGTCCTTTTGCACTTGACCCGTGTCCTTTTGTACTTGACCCGTGTCCGTTTGCACTTCACCCTTGCCCTTTTGCAATTGACCCGTGTCCTTTTGCAATTGACCCTTGTCCTTTTGCACTTGACCCTTGTCCCTTTGCACTTGACCCTTGTCCTTTTGCACTTGCCCCTTGTCCTTTTGTACTTGACCTTTGTCCTTTTGCACTTGACCCGTGTCCTTTTGCACTTGAACCTTGTCCTTTTGCACTTGACCCGTGTCCTTTTGCACTTGACGCTTGTCCTTTTGAACTTGACCCTTGTCCTTTTGCACTTGACCCGTGTCCCTTTGTACTTGACCCGTGTCCTTTTGCACTTGACGCATGTCCTTTTGTACTTGACCCGTGTCCTTTTGCACTTGACCCTTGTCCTTTTGCACTTGATCCGTGTCATTTTGCACTTGACCCTTGTCCTTTTGCACTTGACCCGTGTCATTTTGCACTTGACCCTTGTCCTTTTGCACTTGACCCGTGTCCTTTTGCACTTAACCCTTGTCCTTTTGCACTTGACTGGTGTCCTTTTTCACTTGGCCCGTGTACTTTTGCACTTGACCCGTGTCCTTTTGCCCTTGACCCTTGCCCTTTTGCAATTGATCCGTGTCCTTTTGCAATTGACCATTGTCCTTTTGAAATTGACCCGTGTCCTTTTGCACTTGACCCGTGTCCTTTTGCACTTGACCCCTGTCCTTTTGCAGTTGACCATTGTGCTTTTGCACTTGACCCGTGTCCTTTTGCACTTGACCCATGTCCCTTTGCACTTGACCCTTGTCCTTTTGCACTTCACCCATGTACTTTTTCACTTGACCCTTGTCCTTTTGCACTTGGCCCGTGTCCTTTTGCACTGGAACCTTGTCCTTTTGCTCTTGACCCGTGTCCTTTTGCACTTGACCCTTGTCCTTTTGAACTTGACCCGTGTCCTTTTTCACTTGACCCTTGTCCTTTTGCACTTGACCCGTGTCCTTTTGTACTTGACCCGTGTCCTTTTGCACTTGACCCTTGTCCTTTTGCACTTGACCATTGTCCTTTTGCACTTGACCCTTGTCCTTTTGCACTTGACCCTTGTCCATTTGCACTTGACCCGTGTCATTTTGCACTTGACCTTTGTCCCTTTGCACTTGACACGTGTCCTTTCGCCCTTGACCGTTGTTTTGTTTGCACTTGACCCGTGTCCTTTTGCACTTGACCCGTGTCCTTTTGCACTTGACCCGTGTCCTTTTGCACTTGACCCTTGCCCTTTTGGAATTGACCCGTGTCCTTTTGCAATTGACGATTGTGCTTTTGCACTTGACCCGTGTCATTTTGCACTTGACCCGTGTCATTTTGCACTTGACCCGTGTCCTTTTGCACTTGACCCGTGCCCTTTTGCACTTGACCCTTGTCCTTTTGCACTTGACCCTTGTCCTTTTTCACTTGACCCGTGTCCTTTTGCACTTGACCCTTGTCCTTTTGCACTTGACCCGTGTCCTTTGGCATTTGACCCTTGTCCTTTTCCACTTGACCCGTGTCCTTTTGCACTTGACCCTTATCCTTTTGCACTTGACCCGTGTCATTTTGCACTTGACCCGTGTCCTTTTGCACTTGACCCGTGTCCTTTTGCACTTGGCCCGTGTCCTTTTGCACTTGACCCTTGACCTTTTGCACTTGACCCTTGTCCTTTTGCACTTGACCCGTGTCCTTTTGCACTTGACCCGTGTCCTTTTGCACTTGACCCGTGTCCTTTTGCACTTGAACCGTGTCCTTTTGCACTTGAACCGTGTCCTTTTCCAATTGACCCTTGTCCTTTTGCACTTGACACGTTTCCTTTTGCCCTTGACCCTTGACCTTTTGCACTTGACCCGTGTCCTTTTGCACTTGACCCGTGTCCTTTTGCACTTGACCCTTGTCGTTTTGCACTTGACCCGTGTCCTTTTGCACTTGACCCGTGTCCTTTTGCCCTTGACCCTTGACCTTTTGCACTTGACCCGTGTCGTTTTGCACTTGACCCTTGTCCTTTTGCACTTGACCCTTGTTCTTTTGCACTGGGCCCTTGTCCTTTTGCACTTGACCCGTGTCCTTTTGTACTTGACCCGTGTCCGTTTGCACTTCACCCTTGCCATTTTGCAATTGACCCGTGTCCTTTTGCAATTGACCCTTGTCCTTTTGCACTTGACCCTTGTCCCTTTGCACTTGACCCTTGTCCTTTTGCACTTGACCCGTGTCCTTTTGTACTTGACCTTTGTCCTTTTGCACTTGACCCGTGTCCTTTTGCACTTGAACCTTGTCCTTTTGCACTTGACCCGTGTCCTTTTGCACTTGACCCTTGTCCTTTTGAACTTGACCCTTGTCCTTTTGCACTTGACCCGTGTCCCTTTGTACTTGACCCGTGTCCTTTTGCACTTGACGCATGTCCTTTTGTACTTGACCCGTGTCCTTTTGCACTTGACCCTTGTCCTTTTGCACTTGATCCGTGTCATTTTGCACTTGACCCTTGTCCTTTTGCACTTGACCCGTGTCATTTTGCACTTGACCCTTGTCCTTTTGCACTTGACCCGTGTCCTTTTGCACTTAACCCTTGTCCTTTTGCACTTGACTGGTGTCCTTTTTCACTTGGCCCGTGTACTTTTGCACTTGACCCGTGTCCTTTTGCCCTTGACCCTTGCCATTTTGCAATTGATCCGTGTCCTTTTGCAATTGACCATTGTCCTTTTGAAATTGACCCGTGTCCTTTTGCACTTGACCCGTGTCCTTTTGCACTTGACCCCTGTCCTTTTGCAGTTGACCATTGTGCTTTTGCACTTGACCCGTGTCCTTTTGCACTTGACCCATGTCCCTTTGCACTTGACCCTTGTCCTTTTGCACTTCACCCATGTACTTTTTCACTTGACCCTTGTCCTTTTGCACTTGGCCCGTGTCCTTTTGCACTGGAACCTTGTCCTTTTGCTCTTGACCCGTGTCCTTTTGCACTTGACCCTTGTCCTTTTGAACTTGACCCGTGTCCTTTTTCACTTGACCCTTGTCCTTTTGCACTTGACCTGTGTCCTTTTGTACTTGACCCGTGTCCTTTTGCACTTGACCCTTGTCCTTTTGCACTTGACCATTGTCCTTTTGCACTTGACCCGTGTCCTTTTGCACTTGACCCGTGTCCTTTTGCACTTGACCCGTGTCCTTTTGCACTTGACCCGTGTCCTTTTGCACTTGACCCGTGTCCTTTTGCACTTAACCCGTGTCCTTTTCCAATTGACCCTTGTCCTTTGGCACTTGACCCGTGTCCTTATGCCCTTGACCCTTGACCTTTTGCACTTGATCCGTGTCCTTTTGCACTTGACCCGTGTCCTTTTGCACTTGACCCTTGTCGTTTTGCACTGGACCCTTGTCCTTTTGAACTTGACCCGTGTCATTATGCCCTTGACCCTTGACCTTTTGCACTTGATCCGTGTCCTTTTGCACTTGACCCGTGTCCTTTTGCACTTGACCCTTGTCGTTTTGCACTGGACCCTTGTCCTTTTGAACTTGACCCGTGTCATTTTGCACTTGACCCGTGTCCCTTTGTACTTCACCCGTGTCCTTTTGCACTTGACCCTTGTCCTTTTGCACTTGACCCTTGTCCTTTTGCACTTGACCCTTGTCCTTTTTCACTTGACCCGTGTCCTTTTGCACTTGACCCTTGTCCTTTTGCACTTGACCCGTGTCCTTTGGCATTTGACCCTTGTCCTTTTCCACTTGACCCGTGTCCTTTTGCACTTGACCCTTATCCTTTTGCACTTGACCCGTGTCATTTTGCACTTGACCCGTGTCCTTTTGCACTTGACCCGTGTCCTTTTGCACTTGGCCCGTGTCCTTTTGCACTTGACCCTTGACCTTTTGCACTTGACCCTTGTCCTTTTGCACTTGACCCGTGTCCTTTTGCACTTGACCCGTGTCCTTTTGCACTTGACCCGTGTCCTTTTGCACTTGAACCGTGTCCTTTTGCACTTGAACCGTGTCCTTTTCCAATTGACCCTTGTCCTTTTGCACTTGACACGTTTCCTTTTGCCCTTGACCCTTGACCTTTTGCACTTGACCCGTGTCCTTTTGCACTTGACCCGTGTCCTTTTGCACTTGACCCTTGTCGTTTTGCACTTGACCCGTGTCCTTTTGCACTTGACCCGTGTCCTTTTGCCCTTGACCCTTGACCTTTTGCACTTGACCCGTGTCGTTTTGCACTTGACCCTTGTCCTTTTGCACTTGACCCTTGTTCTTTTGCACTGGGCCCTTGTCCTTTTGCACTTGACCCGTGTCCTTTTGTACTTGACCCGTGTCCGTTTGCACTTCACCCTTGCCATTTTGCAATTGACCCGTGTCCTTTTGCAATTGACCCTTGTCCTTTTGCACTTGACCCTTGTCCCTTTGCACTTGACCCTTGTCCTTTTGCACTTGACCCGTGTCCTTTTGTACTTGACCTTTGTCCTTTTGCACTTGACCCGTGTCCTTTTGCACTTGAACCTTGTCCTTTTGCACTTGACCCGTGTCCTTTTGCACTTGACCCTTGTCCTTTTGAACTTGACCCTTGTCCTTTTGCACTTGACCCGTGTCCCTTTGTACTTGACCCGTGTCCTTTTGCACTTGACGCATGTCCTTTTGTACTTGACCCGTGTCCTTTTGCACTTGACCCTTGTCCTTTTGCACTTGATCCGTGTCATTTTGCACTTGACCCTTGTCCTTTTGCACTTGACCCGTGTCATTTTGCACTTGACCCTTGTCCTTTTGCACTTGACCCGTGTCCTTTTGCACTTAACCCTTGTCCTTTTGCACTTGACTGGTGTCCTTTTTCACTTGGCCCGTGTACTTTTGCACTTGACCCGTGTCCTTTTGCCCTTGACCCTTGCCATTTTGCAATTGATCCGTGTCCTTTTGCAATTGACCATTGTCCTTTTGAAATTGACCCGTGTCCTTTTGCACTTGACCCGTGTCCTTTTGCACTTGACCCCTGTCCTTTTGCAGTTGACCATTGTGCTTTTGCACTTGACCCGTGTCCTTTTGCACTTGACCCATGTCCCTTTGCACTTGACCCTTGTCCTTTTGCACTTCACCCATGTACTTTTTCACTTGACCCTTGTCCTTTTGCACTTGGCCCGTGTCCTTTTGCACTGGAACCTTGTCCTTTTGCTCTTGACCCGTGTCCTTTTGCACTTGACCCTTGTCCTTTTGAACTTGACCCGTGTCCTTTTTCACTTGACCCTTGTCCTTTTGCACTTGACCTGTGTCCTTTTGTACTTGACCCGTGTCCTTTTGCACTTGACCCTTGTCCTTTTGCACTTGACCATTGTCCTTTTGCACTTGACCCGTGTCCTTTTGCACTTGACCCGTGTCCTTTTGCACTTGACCCGTGTCCTTTTGCACTTGACCCGTGTCCTTTTGCACTTGACCCGTGTCCTTTTGCACTTAACCCGTGTCCTTTTCCAATTGACCCTTGTCCTTTGGCACTTGACCCGTGTCCTTATGCCCTTGACCCTTGACCTTTTGCACTTGATCCGTGTCCTTTTGCACTTGACCCGTGTCCTTTTGCACTTGACCCTTGTCGTTTTGCACTGGACCCTTGTCCTTTTGAACTTGACCCGTGTCATTTTGCACTTGACCCGTGTCCCTTTGTACTTCACCCGTGTCCTTTTGCACTTGACCCTTGTCCTTTTGCACTTGACCCTTGTCCCTTTGCACTTGACCCTTGTCCTTTTGCACTTGACACGTGTCCTTTTGCACTTGACCCTTGTCCTTTTGCCCTTGACTCGTGTCCTTTTTCACTTGGCCCGTGTCCTTTTGCACTTGACCCGTGTCCTTTTGCACTTGACCCGTGTCCTTTTGCACTTGACCCGTGTCCTTTTGCAATTGACCATTGTGCTTTTGCACTTGACCCGTGTCCTTTTGCACTTGACCCGTGTCCTTTTGCAATTGACCCTTGTCCTTTTGCACTTGACCCTTGTCCCTTTGCACTTGACCCTTGTCCTTTTGCACTTGACCCGTGTCCTTTTTCACTTGACCCTTGTCCTTTTGCACTTGACCCGTGTCCTTTTGCACTTGAACCTTGTCCTTTTGCACTTGACCCGTGTCCTTTTGCACTTGACCCGTGTCCTTTTGCACTTGACCCTTGTCGTTTTGCACTGGACCCTTGTCCTTTTGAACTTGACCCGTGTCATTTTGCACTTGACCCGTGTCCCTTTGTACTTCACCCGTGTCCTTTTGCACTTGACCCTTGTCCTTTTGCACTTGACCCTTGTCCCTTTGCACTTGACCCTTGTCCTTTTGCACTTGACACGTGTCCTTTTGCACTTGACCCTTGTCCTTTTGCCCTTGACTCGTGTCCTTTTTCACTTGGCCCGTGTCCTTTTGCACTTGACCCGTGTCCTTTTTCACTTGACCCTTGTCCTTTTGCACTTGACCCGTGTCCTTTTGCACTTGAACCTTGTCCTTTTGCACTTGACCCGTGTCCTTTTGCACTTGACCCTTGTCATTTTGAACTTGACCCGTGTTCTTTTGCACATGACCCGTGTCCCTTTGTACTTGACCCATGTCCTTTTGCACTTGGCCCTTGTCCTTTTGTACTTTACTCGTGTCCTTTTGCACTTGACCCTTGTCCTTTTGCACTTGACCCGTGTCCTTTTGCACTTGACCCTTGTCCTTTTGCACTTGACTCGTGTCCTTTTTCACTTGGCCCGTGTCCTTTTGCACTTGACCCGTGTCCTTTTGCACTTGACCCGTGTCCTTTTGTACTTGACCCGTGTCCTTTTGCACTTGACCCTTGCCCTTTTGCAATTGACACGTGTCCTTTTGCAATTGACCTTTGTGCTTTTGCACTTGACCCGTGTCCTTTTGCACTTGACCCGTGTCCTTTTGCACTTGACCCGTGTCCTTTTGCACTTGACCCTTGTCCTTTTGCACATGACCCGTGTCCTTTTGCACTTGACCCGTGTCCTTTGGCACTTGACCCGTGTCCTTTTGCCCTTGACCCTTGACCTTCAGCACTTGATCCGTGTCCTTTTGCACTTGACCCCTGTCCTTTTGCACTTGACCCGTGTCCTTTTGCACTTGACCCGTGTCCTTTTGCAATTGACCCTTGTCCTTTTGCACTTGACCCTTGTCCCTTTGCACTTGACCCTTGTCCTTTTGCACTTGACCCGTGTCCTTTTTCACTTGACCATTGTCCTTTTGCACTTGACCCGTGTCCTTTTGCACTTGAACCTTGTCCTTTTGCACTTGACCCGTGTCATTTTGCACTTGACCTTTGTCCTTTTGAACTTGACCCGTGTCCTTTTGCTCTTGACCCGTGTCCTTTTGTACTTGACCCTTGTCCTTTTGCACTTGACCCGTGTCCTTTTGCAATTGACCATTGTGCTTTTGCACTTGACCCGTGTCCTTTTGCACTTGACCCGTGTCCTTTTGCACTTGACCCGTGTCCTTTTGCACTTGACCCTTGTCGTTTTGCACTGGACCCTTGTCCTTTTGCACTTGACCCTTGTCCTTTTGCACTTGACCCTTGTCCTTTTGCACTTGACTCGTGTCCTTTTTCACTTGGCCCGTGTCCTTTTGCACTTGCCCCGTGTCCTTTTGCACTTGACCCGTGTCCTTTGGCACTTGACCCGTGTCCTTTTGTACTTGACCCGTGTCCTTTTGCACTTGACCCTTGTCCTTTTGCACTTGACCATTGTCCTTTTGCACTTTACCCGTGTCCTTTTGCACTTGACCCGTGTCCTTTTGCACTTGACCCGTGTCATTTTGCACTTGACCCGTGACCTTTTGCACTTGACCCTTGTCCTTTTGCACTTGACCCCTGTCGTTTTGCACTGGACCCTTGTCCTTTTGCACTTGACCCTTGTCCTTTTGCACTTGACCCGTGTCCTTTTGCACTTGACCCGTGTCCTTTTGCAATTGACCCTTGTCCTTTTGCACTTGACCCTTGTCCCTTTGCACTTGACCCTTGTCCTTTTGCACTTGACCCGTGTCCTTTTTCACTTGACCCTTGTCCTTTTGCACTTGACCCGTGTCCTTTTGCACTTGAACCTTGTCTATTTGCACTTGACCCGTGTCCTTTTGCACTTGACCATTGTCCTATTGCACTTTACCCGTGTCCTTTTGCACTTGACCCGTGTACTTTTGCATTTGACCCGTGTCCTTTTGCACTTGACCCGTGTCCTTTTGCACTTGACCCGTGTCCTTTTGCACTTGACCCGTGTTCTTTTGCACTTGACCCTTGTCTTTTTGAACTTGATCCGTGTCCTTTTGCACTTGACCCGTGTCCCTTTGTACTTGACCCGTGTCCTTTTGCACTTGACCCTTGTCCTTTTGCACATGACCCGTGTCCTTTTGCAATTGACCATTGAGCTTTTGCACTTGATCCGTGTCCTTTTCCACTTGACCCGTGTCCTTTTGCAATTGAGCCTTGTCCTTTTGCACTTGACCCTTGTCCCTTTGCAGTTGACCCTTGTCCTTTTGCACTTGACCCGTGTCCTTTTTCACTTGACCCTTGTCCTTTTGCTCTTGACCCGTGTCCTTTTGCACTTGAACCTTGTCCTTTTGCACTTGACCCGTGTCCTTTTGCACTTGACCCTTGTCCTTTTGAACTTGACCCGTGTCCTTTTGCACTTGACCCGTGTCCCTTTGTACTTGACCCATGTCCTTTTGCACTTGACCCTTGTCCTTTTGTACTTGACCCTTGTCCTTTTGCACTTGACTCGTGTCCTTTTTCACTTGGCCCGTGTCCTTTTGCACTTGACCCGTGTCCTTTTGCACTTGACCCGTGTCCTTTTGTACTTGACCTGTGTCCTTTTGCACTTGACCCTTGCCCTTTTGCAATTGACCCGTGTCCTTTTGCAATTGACCATTGTGCTTTTGCACTTGACCCGTGTCCTCTTGCACTTGACCGTGTCCTTTTGTAATTGACCATTGTCCTTTTGCACTTGACCCTTGTCCCTTTGCACTTGACCCTTGTCCTTTTGCACTTGACCCGTGTCCTTTTGCACTTGACCCGTGTCCTTTTGCACTTGAACCTTGTCCTTTTGCACTTGATCCGTGTCCTTTTGCACTTGACCCTTGTCCTATTGAACTTGACCCGTGTCCTTGTGCACTTGACCCGTGTCCTTTTGTAGTTGACCCGTGTCCTTTTGCACTTGACCCTTGTCCTTTTGTACTTGACCCGTGCCCTTTTGCACTTGACCCATGTCCTTTTGTACTTGACCCGTGTCCTTTTGCTCTTGACCCGTGTCCTTTTGCACTTGACCCGTGTCCCTTTTGCACTTGACCCGTGTCCTTTTGCACTTGACCCGTGTCCTTTTGCACTTGACCCTTGTCCTTTTGCACTTGACCCGTGTCCTTTTGCACTTGACCCGTGTCCTTTTGCACTTGACTAGTGTCCTTTTGCACTTGACCCTTGTCCTTTTGCACTTGACCCTTGTCCTTTTGCACTTGACCCTTGTCCTTTTGCACTTGACCCTTGTCCTTTTGCACTTGACCCGTGTCCCTTTGCACTTGACCCGTGTCTTTTTGCACTTGACCCGTGTCATTTTGCACTTGACCCTTCTCCTTTTGCACTTGACCCGTGTCCTTTTTCACTTGACCCTTGTCCTTTTGCACTGGACCCGTGTCCTTTTGCACTTGACCCGTGTCCTTTTGCACTTGACCCGTGTCCTTTTCCACTTGACCCCTGCCCTTTTGCAGTTGACCCGTGTCCTTTTCCACTTGACCCTTGAACTTTTGCACTTGACCCGTGTCCTTTTGCACTTGACCCGTGTCCTTTTGCACTTGACCCGTGTCATTTTGCACTTGACCCTTCTCCTTTTGCACTTGACCCGTGTCCTTTGTCACTTGACCCTTGTCCTTTTGCACTTGACCCGTGTCCTTTTGCACTTGACCCGTGTCCTTTTGCACTTGACCCGTGTCCTTTTCCACTTGACCCCTGCCCTTTTGCAGTTGACCCGTGTCCTTTTCCACTTGACCCTTGTCCTTTTGCACTTGACCCGTGTCCTTTTTCACTTGACCCGTGTCCTTTTGCACTTGGCCCGTGTCCTTTGGCACTTGACCCTTGTCGTTTTGCACTGGACCCTTGTCCTTTTGCACTTGACCATTGTCCTTTTGCACTTGACCCTTGTCCTTTTGCACTTGACCCGTGTCCTTTTGCACATGACCCGTGTCCTTTTGCACTTGACCCGTGTCCTTTTGTACTTGACCCTTGTCCTTTTCCACTTGACCCTCGTTCTTTTGCACTTGACCCCTGTCCTTTTGCACTTGACCGTGTCCTTTTGCACTTGACCCGTATCCTTTTGCACTTGACCCTTGTCCTTTTGCACTTGACCCGTGTCCTTTTGCACTTGACCCTTGTCCTTTTGCACTTGACCCTTGTCCCTTTTGCACTTGACCCGTGTCCTTTTGCACTTGAGCCGTGTCCTTTTGCACTTGACCCGTGTCCTTTTGCACTTGACCCGTGTCCTTTTGCACTTGACTAGTGTCCTTTTGCACTTGACCCGTGTCCTTTTGCACTTGACCCTTGTCCTTTTGCACTTGACCCTTGTCCTTTTGCACTTGACCCTTGTCCTTTTGCACTTGACCCGTGTCCCTTTGCACTTGACCCGTGTCCTTTTGCACTTGACCCGTGTCATTTTGCACTTGACCCTTCTCCTTTTGCACTTGACCCGTGTCCTTTTTCACTTGACACTTGTCCTTTTGCACTTGACCCGTGTCCTTTTGCACTTGACCCGTGTCCTATTGCACTTGACCCGTGTCCTTTTCCACTTGACCCCTGCCCTTTTGCAGTTGACCCGTGTCCTTTTCCACTTGACCCTTGACCTTTTGCACTTGACCCGTGTCCTTTTGCACTTGACCCGTGCCCTTTTGTACTTGACCCGTGTCCTTTTTCACTTGACCCGTGTCCTTTTGCACTTGGCCCGTGTCCTTTGGCACTTGACCCTTGTCGTTTTGCACTGGACCCTTGTCCTTTTGCACTTGACCATTGTCCTTTTGCACTTGACCCTTGTCCTTTTGCACTTGACCCGTGTCCTTTTGCACTTGACCCGTGTCCTTTTGCACTTGACCCGTGTCCTTTTGCACTTGACCCTTGTCCTTTTCCACCTGACCCTCGTCCTTTTACACTTGACCCTTGTCCTTTTGCACTTGACCCGTGTCCTTTTGCACTTGACCCGTGTCCTTTTGCACTTGACCCGTGTCCTTTTGCACTTGACCCGTGTCCTTTTGCACTTGACCCGTGTACTTTTGCACTTGACCCTTGTCCTTTTGCACTTGACCCTTGTCCTTTTGCACTTGACCCGTGTCCTTTTTCACTTGACCCTTGTCCTTTTGCACTTGACCCGTGTCCTTTTGCACTTGACCCTTGTCCTTTTGCACTTGACCCGTGTCCTTTTGCACTTGACCCGTGTCCTTTTGCACTTGACCCGTGTCCTTTTGCACTTGACCCGTGTACTTTTGCACTTGACCCTTGTCCTTTTGCACTTGACCCTTGTCCTTTTGCCCTTGACCCTTTTCCTTTTGCACTTGACCCTTGTCCTTTTGCACTTGACCCGTGTCCTTTTGCACTTGACCCGTATACTTTTGCACTTGATCCTTGTCCTTTTGTACTTGACCCGTGTCCTTTTGCACTTGACCCTTGTCCTTTTGCACTTGACCCGTGTCCTTTTGCACTTGACCCTTGTCCTTTTGCACTTGACTCGTGTCCTTTTGCACTTGACCCGTGTCCTTTTGTACTTGACCCGTGTCCTTTTGCACTTGACCCTTGCCCTTTTGCAATTGACCCGTGTCCTTTTGCAATAGACCATTGTGCTTTTGCACTTGACCCGTGTCCTTTTGCACTTGACCCGTGTCCTTTTGCACTTGACCCTTTTCCTTTTGCACTTGACCCGTGTCCTTTTGCACGTGACCCTTGTCCTTTTGCACTTGACCCGTGTCCTTTTGCACTTGACCCTTGTCCTTTTGAACTTGACCCGTGTCCTTTTGCACTTGACCCGTGTCCTTTTGTAGTTGACCCGTGTCCTTTTGCACTTGACCCTTGTCCTTTTGTACTTGACCCGTGTCCTTTTGCACTTGACCCTTGTCCTTTTGCACTTGACCCGTGTCCTTTTGCCCTTGACCCTTTTCCTTTTGCACTTGACCCTTGTCCTTTTGCACTTGACCCGTGTCCTTTTGCACTTGACCCTTGTCCTTTTGCACTTGACCCTTGTCCTTTTGCACTTGACCCGTGTCCTTTTTGCACTTGACCGGTGTCCTTTTGCACTTGACCCTTGTCCTTTTGCACTTGACCCTTGTCCTTTTTCTCTTGACCCGTGTCCTTTTTCACTTGACCCGTGTCCTTTTGCACTTGACCCGTGCCCTTTTGCACTTGACCCGTGTCCTTTTGCACTTGATTCGTGTCCTTTTGCACTTGACCCGTGTCCTTTTTCACTTGACCCTTGTCCTTGTGCACTTGACCCTTGTCCTTTGCACTTGACCCTTGTCCTTTTGCACTTGACCCGTGTCCTTTTGCACTTGACCCGTATACTTTTGCACTTGACCCTTGTCCTTTTGCACTTGACCCGTGTCCTTTTGCACTTGACCCGTGTCCTTTTGCACTTGACCCTTGTCCTTTTGCACTTGACCCGTGTCCTTTTGTACTTGACCCGTGTCCTTTTGCACTTGACCCTTGTCCTTTTGCACTTGACCCGTGTCCTTTTGCACTTGACCCTTGTCCTTTTGCACTTGACCCTTGTCCCTTTTGCACTTGACCCGTGTCCTTTTGCACTTGACCCGTGTCCTTTTGCGCTTGACCCTTGTCCTTTTGCACTCGACCCGTGTCCTTTTGCACTTGACCCGTGTCCTTTTGCACTTGACTAGTGTCCTTTTGCACTTGACCCGTGTCCTTTTGCACTTGACCCTTGTCCTTTTGCAGTTGACCCTTGTCCTTTTGCACTTGACCCGTGTCCCTTTGCACTTGACCCGTGTCCTTTTGCACTTGACCCGTGTCATTTTGCACTTGACCCTTCTCCTTTTGCACTTGACCCGTGTCCTTTTTCACTTGACCCTTGTCCTTTTGCACTTGACCCGTGTCCTTTTGCACTTGACCCGTGTCCTTTTGCACTTGACCCGTGTCCTTTTCCACTTGACCCCTGCCCTTTTGCAGTTGACTCGTGTCCTTTTCCACTTGACCCTTGACCTTTTGCACTTGACCCGTGTCCTTTTGCACTTGACCCGTGCCCTTTTGTACTTGAACCGTGTCCTTTTTCACTTGACCCTTGTCCTTTTCCACTTGACCCTCGTCCTTTTGCACTTGACCCTTGTCCTTTTGCACTTGACCCGTGTCCTTTTGCACTTGACCCGTCCTTTTGCACTTGACCCGTGTCCTTTTGCACTTGACCCGTGTACGTTTGCACTTGACCCTTGTCCTTTTGCACTTTACCCGTGTCCTTTTGCACTCGACCCGTGTCCTTTTGCACTTGACCCGTGTCCTTTTGCACTTGACTAGTGTCCTTTTGCACTTGACCCGTGTCCTTTTGCACTTGACCCTTGTCCTTTTGCAGTTGACCCTTGTCCTTTTGCACTTGACCCGTGTCCCTTTGCACTTGACCCGTGTCCTTTTGCACTTGACCCGTGTCATTTTGCACTTGACCCTTCTCCTTTTGCACTTGACCCGTGTCCTTTTTCACTTGACCCTTGTCCTTTTGCACTTGACCCGTGTCCTTTTGCACTTGACCCGTGTCCTTTTGCACTTGACCCGTGTCCTTTTCCACTTGACCCCTGCCCTTTTGCAGTTGACTCGTGTCCTTTTCCACTTGACCCTTGACCTTTTGCACTTGACCCGTGTCCTTTTGCACTTGACCCGTGCCCTTTTGTACTTGAACCGTGTCCTTTTTCACTTGACCCTTGTCCTTTTCCACTTGACCCTCGTCCTTTTGCACTTGACCCTTGTCCTTTTGCACTTGACCCGTGTCCTTTTGCACTTGACCCGTGTCCTTTTGCACTTGACCCGTGTCCTTTTGCACTTGACCCGTGTACGTTTGCACTTGACCCTTGTCCTTTTGCACTTTACCCGTGTCCTTTTGCACTTGACCCTTCTCCTTTTTCACTTGACCCGTGTCCTTTTTCACTTCACCCGTGTCCTTTTGCACTTGACCCGTGCCCTTTTGCACTTGACCCTTGTCCTTTTGCACTTGACCCTTGTCCTTTTGCACTTTACCCGTGTCCTTTTGCACTTGACCCTTCTCCTTTTTCACTTCACCCGTGTACTTTTTCACTTCACCCGTGTCATTTTCCACTTGACCCGTGTTCATTTGCACTTGACCCTTGTCCTTTTGCACTTGACCCTTGTCCTTTTGCACTTGACCCTTGTCCTTTTGTACTTGACCCGTGTCCTTTTGCACTTGACCCTTGTCCTTTTGCACTTGACCCGTGTCCTTTTGCACTTGACCCTTGTCCTTTTTCACTTGACTCGTGTCCTTTTGCACTTGACCCGTGTCCTTTTGCACTTGACCCGTGTCCTTTTGTACTTGACCCGTGTCCTTTTGCACTTGACCCTTGCCCTTTTGCAATTGACCCGTGTCTTTTTGCAATTGTCCATTGTGCTTTTGCACTTGACCCGTGTCCTTTTGCACTTGACCCGTGTCCTTTTGCAATTGACCCTTGTCCTTTTGCACTTGACCCTTGTCCCTTTGCACTTGACCCTTGTCCTTTTGCACTTGACCCGTGTCCTTTTTCACTTGACCCTTGTCCTTTTGCACTTGACCCGTGTCCTTTTGCACTTGAACCTTGTCCTTTTGCACTTGATCCGTGTCCTTTTGCACTTGACCCTTGTCCTTTTGAACTTGACCCGTGTCCTTTTGCACTTGACCCGTGTCCTTTTGTAGTTGACCCGTGTCCTTTTGCACTTGACCCTTGTACTTTTTCACTTGACCCGTGTCCTTTTTCACTTGACCCTTGTCCTTTTTCACTTGACCCGTGTCCTTTTGCACTTGACCCTTGTCCTTTTGCACTTGACCCGTGTCCTTTTGCACTTGACCCGTGTCCTTTTGCACTTGACTAGTGTCCTTTTGCACTTGACCCGTGTCCTTTTGCACTTGACCCTTGTCCTTTTGCACTTGACCCGTGTCCCTTTGCACTTGACCCGTGTCCTTTTGCACTTGACCCTTGTCCTTTTGCACTTGACCCGTGTCCTTTTGTACTTGACCCGTGTTCTTTTGCACTTGACTAGTGTCCTTTTGCACTTGACCCTTGTCCTTTTGCACTTGACCCTTGTCCTTTTGCACTTGACCCGTGTCCCTTTGCACTTGACCCGTGTCCTTTTGCACTTGACCCGTGTTATTTTGCACTTGACCCTTCTCCTTTTGCACTTGACCCGTGTCCTTTTTCACTTGACCCTTGTCCTTTTGTACTTGACCCGTGTCCTTTTTCACTTGACCCGTGTCCTTTGGCACTTGACCCTTGTCGTTTTGCACTGGACCCTTGTCCTTTTGGACTTGACCATTGTCCTTTTGCACTTGACCCTTGTCCTTTTGCACTTGACCCGTGTCCTTTTGCACTTGACCCGTGTCCTTTTGCACTTGACCCGTGTCCTTTTGCACTTGACCCGTGTCCTTTTCCACTTGACCCGTGTCCTTTTGCACTTGACCCGTGTACTTTTGCACTTGACCCTTGTCCTTTTGCACTTGACCCGTGTCCTTTTGTACTTGACCCGTGTCCTTTTGCACTTGACCCTTGTCCTTTTGCACTTGACCCGTGTCCTTTTGTACTTGACCCGTGTCCTTTTGCACTTGACTAGTGTCCTTTTGCACTTGACCCTTGTCCTTTTGCACTTGCCCCTTGTCCTTTTGCACTTGACCCGTGTCCCTTTGCACTTGACCCGTGTCCTTTTGCACTTGACCCGTGTCATTTTGCACTTGACCCTTCTCCTTTTGCACTTGACCCGTGTCCTTTTTCACTTGACCCTTGTCCTTTTGCACTTGACCCGTGTCCTTTTTCACTTGACCCGTGTCCTTTTGCACTTGACCCGTGTCCATTTCCACTTGACCCCTGCCCTTTTGCAGTTGACCCGTTTCCTTTTCCACTTGACCCTTGACCTTTTGCACTTGACCCGTGTCCTTTTGCACTTGACCCGTGCCCTTTTGTACTTGACCCGTGTCGTTTTTCCCTTGACCCGTGTCCTTTGGCACTTGACCCTTGTCGTTTTGCACTGGACCCTTGTCCTTTTGCACTTGACCATTGTCCTTTTGCACTTGACCCTTGTCCTTTTGCACTTGACCCGTGTCCTTTTGCACTTGAACCGTGTCCTTTTGCACTTGACCCGTGTCCTTTTGCACTTGGCCCGTGCCCTTTTGCACTTGACCCGTGTCCTTTTGCACTTGACTCGTGTCATTTTGCACTTGACCCGTGTCCTTTTGCACTTGAACCTTGTCCTTTTGCACTTGACCCTTGTCCTTTTGCACTTGACCCGTGTCCTTTTGCACTTGACCCGTGTCCTTTTGCACTTGACCCTTGTCCTTTTGCACTTGACCCGTGTCCTTTTGCACTTGACCCTTGTCCTTTTGCACTTGACCCTTGTCCCTTTGCACTTGACCCTTGTCCCTTTTGCACTTGACCCGTGTCCTTTTGCACTTGACCCGTGTCCTTTTGCACTTGACTCGTGTCCTTTTGCACTTGACCCGTGTCCTTTTGCACTTGACCCTTGTCCTTTTGCACTTGACCCGTGTCCTTTTGCACTTGACCCGTGTCCTTTTGCGCTTGACCCTTGTCCTTTTGCACTCGACCCGTGTCCTTTTGCACTTAACCCGTGTCCTTTTGCACTTGACTAGTGTCCTTTTGCACTTGACCCGTGTCCTTTTGCACTTGACCCTTGTCCTTTTGCACTTGACCCGTGTCCTTTTGCACTTGACCCGTGTCCTTTTGCACTTGACCCGTGTCCTTTTCCACTTGACCCCTGCCCTTTTGCAGTTGACCCGTGTCCTTTTCCACTTGACCCTTGACCTTTTGCACTTGACCCGTGTCCTTTTGCACTTGACCCGTGCCCTTTTGTACTTGAACCGTGTCCTTTTTCACTTGATCCGTGTCCTTTTGCACTTGGCCCGTGTCCTTTGGCACTTGACCCTTGTCGTTTTGCACTGGACCCTTGTCCTTTTGCACTTGACCATTGTCCTTTTGCACTTGACCCTTGTCCTTTTGCACTTGACCCGTGTCCTTTTGCACTTGACCCGTGTCCTTTTGCACTTGACCCGTGTCCTTTTGCACTTGACCCTTGTCCTTTTGCACTTTACCCGTGTCCTTTTGCACTTGACCCTTCTCCTTTTTCACTTGACCCGTGTCCTTTTTCACTTCACCCGTGTCCTTTTGCACTTGACCCGTGCCCTTTTGCACTTGACCCTTGTCCTTTTGCACTTGACCCTTGTCCTTTTGCACTTTACCCGTGTCCTTTTGCAGTTGACCCTTCTCCTTTTTCACTTCACCCGTGTCCTTTTTCACTTCACCCGTGTCATTTTGCACTTGACCCGTGTCCTTTTGCACTTGACCCTTGTCCTTTTGCACTTGACCCTTGTCCTTTTGCACTTGACCCTTGTCCTTTTGTACTTGACCCGTGTCCTTTTGCACTTGACCCTTGTCCTTTTGCACTTGACCCGTGTCCTTTTGCACTTGACCCTTGTCCTTTTTCACTTGACTCGTGTCCTTTTGCACTTGACCCGTGTCCTTTTGCACTTGACCCGTGTCCTTTTGTACTTGACCCGTGTCCTTTTGCACTTGACCCTTGCCCTTTTGCAATTGACCCGTGCCTTTTTGCAATTGTCCATTGTGCTTTTGCACTTGACCCGTGTCCTTTTGCACTTGACCCGTGTCCTTTTGCAATTGACCCTTGTCCTTTTGCACTTGACCCTTGTCCCTTTGCACTTGACCCTTGTCCTTTTGCACTTGACCCGTGTCCTTTTTCACTTGACCCTTGTCCTTTTGCACTTGACCCGTGTCCTTTTGCACTTGAACCTTGTCCTTTTGCACTTGATCCGTGTTCTTTTGCACTTGACCCTTGTCCTTTTGAACTTGACCCGTGTCCTTTTGCACTTGACCCGTGTCCTTTTGTAGTTGACCCGTGTCCTTTTGCACTTGACCCTTGTCCTTTTTCACTTGACCCGTGTCCTTTTTCACTTGACCCTTGTCCTTTTTCACTTGACCCGTGTCCTTTTGCACTTGACCCTTGTCCTTTTGCACTTGACCCGTGTCCTTTTGCACTTGACCCGTGTCCTTTTGCACTTGACTAGTGTCCTTTTGCACTTGACCCGTGTCCTTTTGCACTTGACCCTTGTCCTTTTTCACTTGACCCGTGTCCCTTTGCACTTGACCCGTGTCCTTTTGCACTTGACCCTTGTCCTTTTGCACTTGACCCGTGTCCTTTTGTACTTGACCCGTGTCCTTTTGCACTTGACTAGTGTCCTTTTGCACTTGACCCTTGTCCTTTTGCACTTGACCCTTGTCCTTTTGCACTTGACCCGTGTCCCTTTGCACTTGACCCGTGTCCTTTTGCACTTGACCCGTGTCATTTTGCACTTGACCCTTCTCCTTTTGCACTTGACCCGTGTCCTTTTTCACTTGACCCTTGTCCTTTTGTACTTGACCCGTGTCCTTTTTCACTTGACCCGTGTCCTTTGGCACTTGACCCTTGTCGTTTTGCACTGGACCCTTGTCCTTTGGCACTTGACCATTGTCCTTTTGCACTTGACCCTTGTCCTTTTGCACTTGACCCGTGTCCTTTTGCACTTGACCCGTGTCCTTTTGCACTTGACCCGTGTCCTTTTGCACTTGACCCGTGTCCTTTTCCACTTGACCCGTGTCCCTTTGCACTTGACCCGTGTACTTTTGCACTTGACCCTTGTCCTTTTGCACTTGACCCTTGTCCTTTTGCACTTGACCCGTGTCCTTTTTCACTTGACCCTTGTCCTTTTGCACTTGACCCGTGTCCTTTTACACTTGACCCTTGTCCTTTTGCACTTGACCCGTGTCCTTTTGCACTTGACCCGTGTCCTTTTGCACTTGACCCGTGTCCTTTTGCACTTGACCCGTGTACTTTTGCACTTGACCCTTGTCCTTTTGCACTTGACCCTTCTCCTTTTTCACTTGACCCCTGTCCTTTTTCACTTGACCCGTGTCCTTTTGCACTTGGCCCGTGCCCTTTTGCACTTGACCCGTGTCCTTTTGCACTTGACTCGTGTCATTTTGCACTTGACCCGTGTCCTTTTTCACTTGACCCTTGTCCTTTTGCACTTGACCCTTGTCCTTTTGCACTTGACCCGTGTCCTTTTGCACTTGACCCGTGTCCTTTTGCACTTGACCCTTGTCCATTTGCACTTGACCCTTGTCCCTTTGCACTTGACCCTTGTCCCTTTTGCACTTGACCCGTGTCCTTTTGCACTTGACCCGTGTCCTTTTGCACTTGACCCGTGTCCTTTTGTACTTGACCCGTGTCCTTTTGCACTTGACCCTTGCCCTTTTGCAATTGACCCGTGTCTTTTTGCAATTGTCCATTGTGCTTTTGCACTTGACCCGTGTCCTTTTGCACTTGACCCGTGTCCTTTTGCAATTGACCCTTGTCCTTTTGCACTTGACCCTTGTCCCTTTGCACTTGACCCTTGTCCTTTTGCACTTGACCCGTGTCCTTTTTCACTTGACCCTTGTCCTTTTGCACTTGACCCGTGTCCTTTTGCACTTGAACCTTGTCCTTTTGCACTTGATCCGTGTTCTTTTGCACTTGACCCTTGTCCTTTTGAACTTGACCCGTGTCCTTTTGCACTTGACCCGTGTCCTTTTGTAGTTGACCCGTGTCCTTTTGCACTTGACCCTTGTCCTTTTTCACTTGACCCGTGACCTTTTTCACTTGACCCTTGTCCTTTTTCACTTGACCCGTGTCCTTTTGCACTTGACCCTTGTCCTTTTGCACTTGACCCGTGTCCTTTTGCACTTGACCCGTGTCCTTTTGCACTTGACTAGTGTCCTTTTGCACTTGACCCGTGTCCTTTTGCACTTGACCCTTGTCCTTTTTCACTTGACCCGTGTCCCTTTGCACTTGACCCGTGTCCTTTTGCACTTGACCCTTGTCCTTTTGCACTTGACCCGTGTCCTTTTGTACTTGACCCGTGTCCTTTTGCACTTGACTAGTGTCCTTTTGCACTTGACCCTTGTCCTTTTGCACTTGACCCTTGTCCTTTTGCACTTGACCCGTGTCCCTTTGCACTTGACCCGTGTCCTTTTGCACTTGACCCGTGTCATTTTGCACTTGACCCTTCTCCTTTTGCACTTGACCCGTGTCCTTTTTCACTTGACCCTTGTCCTTTTGTACTTGACCCGTGTCCTTTTTCACTTGACCCGTGTCCTTTGGCACTTGACCCTTGTCGTTTTGCACTGGACCCTTGTCCTTTTGCACTTGACCATTGTCCTTTTGCACTTGACCCTTGTCCTTTTGCACTTGACCCGTGTCCTTTTGCACTTGACCCGTGTCCTTTTGCACTTGACCCGTGTCCTTTTGCACTTGACCCGTGTCCTTTTCCACTTGACCCGTGTCCCTTTGCACTTGACCCGTGTACTTTTGCACTTGACCCTTGTCCTTTTGCACTTGACCCTTGTCCTTTTGCACTTGACCCGTGTCCTTTTTCACTTGACCCTTGTCCTTTTGCACTTGACCCGTGTCCTTTTACACTTGACCCTTGTCCTTTTTCACTTGACCCCTGTCCTTTTTCACTTGACCCGTGTCCTTTTGCACTTGGCCCGTGCCCTTTTGCACTTGACCCGTGTCCTTTTGCACTTGACTCGTGTCATTTTGCACTTGACCCGTGTCCTTTTTCACTTGACCCTTGTCCTTTTGCACTTGACCCTTGTCCTTTTGCACTTGACCCGTGTCATTTTGCACTTGACCCGTGTCCTTTTGCACTTGACCCTTGTCCATTTGCACTTGACCCGTGTCCTTTTGCACTTGACCCTTGTCCTTTTGCACTTGACCCTTGTCCCTTTGCACTTCACCCTTGTCCCTTTTGCACTTGACCCGTGTCCTTTTGCACTTGACCCGTGTCCTTTTGCACTTGACTCGTGTCCTTTTGCACTTGACCCGTGTCGTTTTGCACTTGACCCTTGTCCTTTTGCACTTGACCCGTGTCCTTTTGCACTTGACCCGTGTCCCTTTTGCACTTGACCCGTGTCCTTTTGCACTTGACTCGTGTCCTTTTGCACTTGACCCGTGTCCTTTTCCACTTGACCCTTGACCTTTTGCACTTGACCCGTGTCCTTTTGCACTTGACCCTTGTCCTTTTGCACTTGACCCGTGTCCTTTTTCACTTGACCCTTGTCCTTTGAGGGACTCCCTGCCCTCTTTAGTTTAGGCTCCTTGCCTCTGGATCCTTTTGGTGATGTTGGCGAGAAATGCGCCATTAATTCCTCCTTACACTCCTTGTACGTTTTCTCCGTGGGCTTTGCTGGCCGCAGTAACGTACGTAAGGTGTGATAATCCTCTCTTCCAAAGCCGTATGTGAACCATGTTCTCTTCTTCTCCTCTGCAGTGATATATTTGGAAATGAACGAAGCCTCCAAGACTTCAGTTCATTTCTCAAAATTGCACCCCGAATCTAACTGCGGAATTGCCATTTGAATAACCATGCTACCTGTTGCTATTCAGGTGCCCTATATTCAGGTGCTCCTGTACAGACAAGCCACTGACTTCTGCCCTGGACTTAATCCTTTTGCATTCTAAGAAATTATCCAGCTCACTGTCTATTACTTAATCTTATAATAATACCTCTCTACTATTAACCAACATTGCTTGGTAATAGGAAAACTAGAACATTTTAACCATATTCCTGCTGTGCGCACATATTTACTTAAATCATTGATAACAGTGACCAATACATTATATTTGTACAGTCTCAGCGACCTCTCGGACTGTCCACACGGACTGGCTTTGCTGGCCTCACAGGCTGACTTTCGCTGTCTTTACTGACTGGTTGTTGCTGGATTCCCGGCTGGCTTTTGCTGGCTTCCCGGATGGGCTTCACTGTTACTTCTAAACACCGCAGGTCACTGCGTACCTCCGATGCTGCTGCTGGCTCAGCTGTTGCTGTTGCCTCCGCTGGCTCGCTGCCGAGTCGACTCCCGCTGCTCCGCTGATTTGCCTGCTATCTCCCTTGGACTGTTTCACCAGCATGCAACTGCATGCGACTATCCCGCCAAAATCGGAAGCGGGGGTCGCGCGGAGGTCGGGTGATCCCCGAGCGAGTTGACGCGAAGGTCGGGCGAAGTCCGCGGGAAAGTTGCGCTTGATGTCATTTTTCCCTCATATAAACGGGGCTGCAGGCTGCTATTCCATGATCATGATGGAGGAGATACAGACACAGATACAGATGTCATTGGTGCAACAGCAAGAGAGACTCCTCTTAGCAGCAGACCTCATGCTGACAGGTCAGCTGGGCAGGAGTTCAACAAGGAAGGCTATCAAGAAACCCAGGAAGAGGTCTGTGTGGACGAGGTCTTTGTTCCAGATGAGACCCACTTTGGGCCAGTATGAGAACATGGTGACGGATCTGCAGCAGAAAGATGAGGCTGCCTTTAGAAATTTTACCAGGATCGCCCCTGACCTGTTTCAGGAGCTAAAGACACGAGTCGGACCTCTTCTGGAGAAAATCCCCTCTCCCTTGCGTCAGGGGATTCCTACAAGATCCTCTCCTACAACTTCCGTGTGGTCACAACATCATTAGCAAGGTGGTCCGAGAGACCTGTGATGCCATCAACAATGCACGTGAAGAAATGGTTGACTGCCCTAGTACACCTGACGAGTGGAGGATAGTGGCGCACGGCTTTCAAACCAGATGGAACTTCCTGCACACATGTGGGGCTGTTGACGGGAAGCATGTGGCCATCCGGTGTCCACCCAGGGGTGGTTATACGTACTTTAACTATAAGAAGTTGCATTCCATTGTGCTGTTCGCTGTGGTCGATGCAAACTACAACTTCCTGTTTGTGAATGTGGGCACACCTGGCAGAGCCGCAGATGGAGGGATCTGGAGAGAGACCTCCCTTGGGCAAGCACTGGAAGAAGGGAGAGCAGGCCTTCCTGATCCAGTACCTCTACCGGGAGAATACAATCCTGACATCCCCTACGCATTGGTTGGTGATGATGCCATCGCACTCAGACCATGGATGATAAAGCCATAACCTCACAGGCAGATGTCAAGGGAGCAAAGGATCTTTAATTACAGGCTGTCCAGGGCTAGGAGCGTCATGGAAAAAGCTAGCAGATTCAGATTCCTGCTGACCACATTGGAGCAGGAGCCCGAGAATGTGCGGACCATTGTCTACGCGGCATGCGTCCTCCACAGCCTGATCCGCACCAGAGGAGCAGCAGCAGTCATGGTGGAGGGTGACACGATGGACAAACAGACAGGATAAGTCACACCACGTTCTTGGAGAGCTGCAAGACAGGCTGCACCGACGGGGGCACTAGGCGCATTGCAAGGAAACACCAGCAAGAAAAGAGAAAAGGAGCAGAGGGACCATCTCTGTGCTTAGTACAACTCCGAGCGAGACAGTGTACCCTGGCACAACAATATGTGGCGAGGATCAACAGCAAACATCCCACACCACAGTGGATCACCACTGCAGGAGCTGCTCTAATAAAAGGAGTATCTATGTACGTTGATGGAAGGTTTTCGTATGTGAAATGAGTAACGAGTAACACTGTGATAATAATATCTCACACATCGCACATTGCCTTTCTTTGAAATGTCATAATTTTAAAAGCGGATAAATGCATTCGTCTGCTTTATATGCCGTCTCATGACACACTTTGCATTTCAATGCAGTTCATTGCCTGTGTGTGTTTCATTTATCTAATAAAGCGAGGATTCTATATGTGAGATGCATTCCATTATTAGACGTGATTTCCATATGAGATATCAACTCCGTGATTAACAACTGCTTTTCCCACTGCACGAAAAAGTCACACTGAAGTTTAATAATCAAGTTGAGTGTGAGGTTATATCCGATAAAGACAAAGACCCGTGAATGTATAAGAATCAATTCCTTTATTTTGTGCAAACAAACAATACAACTTTAATGTGAAATAAACTTAAATGTGCAACACACAAGCAAACAGAATAGTGAATGGTGGGAGAGCATCACTCATTACGGCCCATTTGTACTGGGCAATCCTCCATCAGATAGTCAGAAAGATTCAGGGTTCAGTTGGCGCTTGGGTCGGAATCCAAGGTGTTGGGGGTTCAGTATTGATGCGGATAGAGAACTGGCTGGCAGACAGGAAGCAAAGGGTAGGAGGAAACGGGTCCTTTTCAGACTGGCAGGAAGTGACTAGTGGGGTACCGTAAGGCTCAGTGCTGGGACCCCAGCTATTTAAAATATATATTAATGATTTGGACGAGGGACATTTTTCACACAGAGAGTGGTGAGTCTGTGGAACTCTCTGCCACATAATGGAGTTGAGGCCAGTTCATTGGCTACATTTAAGAGGGAGTGAGATGTGGCTCTTGTGGCTAAAGGGATCAAGGGGTATGGAGAGAAGGCAGGTACAGGACACTGAATTGGATGATCAGTCATGATCATATTGAATGGCGGTGCAGGCTCGAAGGGCCGAATGGCCTACTAATGCCCCTACTTTCTATGTTTCTATGTTTCTAACCCTCGAATCGCGTCTGAAAATCTGTTGCTGCGAGCCTATCCATGCCGGGTGACGCATGACTGCGCTGATATAACAGGGGGGGGGGGTGAGGCTGCCATCCACGGGTATGCCACAGGTCAGGATCCAATCACTGCCTGTGGGCACAACACATAAGCGTATCATAGAAACATAGAAACATAGAAAATAGGTGCAGGAGTAGGCCTTTCGACCCTTCGAGCGTCCACCGCCATTCAATGTGATCATGGCTGATCATCCAACTCAGTATCCGGTACCTGCCTTCTCTCCATACCCCCTGATCCCTTTAGCCACAAGTGCCACATCTAACGCCCTCTTAAATATAGCCAATGGACTGGCCTCAACTACCTTCTGTGGCAGAGAATTCCAGAGACTCACCACTCTCTGTGTAAAGAATGTTTTCCTCATTTCGGTCTTAAAGGAATTCCCCTTATCCTTAGACTGTGACCCCTTGTTCTGGACTCCCCCAACATCGGGAACAATCTTCCAGCATCCAGCCTGTCCAACCCCTTAAGAATTTTGTAAGTTTCTATAAGATCCCCCCTCAATCTTCTAAATTCCAGCGAGTGCAAGCCGAGTCTATCCAATCTTTCCTCATATGAAAGGCCTGACATCCCAGGAATCAGTCTGGTGAATCTTCTCTGTACCCCCTCTATGGCAAGGATGTCTTTCCTCAGATTTGGAGACCAAAACTGTACGCAATACTCCAGGTGTGGCCTCACCAAAACCCTGTACAACTGCAGTAGAACCTCCCTGCTCCTACACTCAAATCCTTTCGCGATGAATGCTGACATACAATTTGCTTTCTTCACTGCCTGCTGCACCTGCATGCCTACTTTCAATGACTGGTGTACCATGACACCCAGGTCCCGTTGCATCTCCCCCTTTCCTAATCTGCAACCATTCAGATAATAGTCTACCCTCATGCTTTTGCCACCAAAGTGGATAACCTCACATTTACCCACATTATACTGCATCTGCCATGCATCTGCCCATTCACTCAGCCTATCCAAATCACCCTGCAGCCTCCAAGCATCCTCCTCACACCTAACTATACCCCCCAGCTTGGTATCATCTGCAAATGTGGAGATGTTGCATTGAATTCCCTCGTCCAAATCATTAATATATATTGTAAATAGCTGGGGTCCCAGCACTGAGCCTTGCGGCACCCCACCAGTCACTGCCTGCCATTCTGAAAAGGACCCGTTTACTCCTACGCTTTGCCTCCTGTCTGCTAGCCAGTTCTATATCCACATTAATACTGAACCCCCAATACCGTGTGCTTTCAGTTTGTATGCTAATCTTATGCGGGACCTTGTCGAAAGCCTTCTGAAAGTCTAGATATAACACATCCACTGGTTCTCCCTTATTCACTCTACTAGTTACATCCTCGAAAAATTCTATCAGATTTGTCAGACATTATTTACCTTTCGTAAATCCATGCTGACTTTGTCCAATGATTTCACCAGTTTCCAAATGTGCTGCTATCCCATCTTTAATAACTGACTCTAGCAGTTTCCCCACTACCGATGTTAGA
This sequence comes from Raja brachyura, assembly GCA_963514005.1. The sequence continues at coordinate 72,813 of CAUPSL010000060.1, forward strand.
CTAACTGGTCTGTAATTCCCCGCTTTCTCTCTCCCTCCTTTTTTAAAAAGTGGGGTCACATTAGCTACCCTCCAATCCTCAGGAACTACTCCAGAATCTAAGGAATTTTGAAAAATTATCACTAATGCATCCACTATTTCTGTGGCTAGCTCCTTGAGTACTCTGGGATGCAGACTATCTGGCCCTGGGGATTTATCGGCCTTCAATCCGTTCAATTTACCCAACGCCACCTCCCGGCTAACCTGGATTTCACTCAGTTCCTCCATCTTATTTGGCCCCGTTCCACTGCTATTTCCGGCAGATTATTTATGTCTTCCTTAGTGAAGACAGAACCAAAGTAGTTATTCAATTGGTCTGCCATGTCCTTGTTCCGCATTAATAATTCACCTGTTTCTGACTGCAAGGGACCAACATTTGTTTTAACTAGTCTCTCTCTCTTCACATATCTATAAAAACTTTTGCAGTCAGTTTTTATGTTCCCTGCCAGTTTCCTTTCATAATCTATTTTCCCTTTCCTAATTAAGCCCTTTGTCCTCCTCTGCTGGATTCTGAATTTCTCCCAGTCCTCCGGTAGGCTGCTTTTTCTGGCAAATTTGTATGCCTCATCTTTTGTTTTTATACTATCCCTGATTTCCCTTGTCATCCATGGATGCACCACCTTCCCCGATTTATTCTTTCCAAACTGGTATGAACAACTTTTGTACTTCATCCATGCAGTCTTTAAATACCTTCCATTGCAGATCCACTGTCAACCCTTTAAGAATCACCTGCCAGTCTATCTTGGCCAATTCACATCTCATACCTTCAAAGTTACCTTTGTTCAAGTTCAGAACCCTTGTTTCTGACTTAATTTTGTCATTCTCCATCCTAATGAAGAAGTCAACCATATTATGGTCACTCTTGCCCAAGGGGCCACGCACAACAAGACTGCTAACTAACACTTCCTCATTACTCAATACCCAGTCTAGAATAGCCTGCTCTCTCGTTGGTTCCTCCACATGTTGGTTGAGAAAACTATCCCGCACACATTCCAGGAAATCCTCTTCCTCAGCACACCTGCCAATTTGATTCACCCAATCTACATGCAGATTGAAGTCACCCATTATAACCGTGTTACCCTTGTTGCACGCATTTCTAATTTCCTATTTGATGCCATCCCCATCTCCAATACTACTATTAGGTGGCCTGTACACAGCTCCCACTAGCGTTTTCTGCCCCTTAGAGTTTCGCAGCTCTACCCATTTCGATTCCACATCCTCCACGCTAATGTCCTTCCTTTCTATTGCATTAATCTCCTCTCTCACCAGCAACGCTACCCCACCTCCTTTTCCTTTTCGTCTATCCCTCCTGAATATTGAATATCCCTGGATGTTCAGCTCCCAGCCTTGGTGATCCTGGAGCCATGTCTCCGTGATCCCAACTATAGCATAGTCATTAATCGCTATCTGCACCTTCAACTCATCCACCTTATTTCAGGCTTGTTTTTACAACACTGTTACTCCTTATACAATTATGTTGACAAGTGGCCCCTTTCACATCGATCCCTATTACACTTGGCCATCCTCTCCTATCCCTTTGTGAGCTTTATTTCCCGTTAATTATGGGGTCATTATTATTATTATTATTATGGGGTCTGGAAGTCCTGCTTTTCAGCATTTTTCCCGCTGAAAAATATTCATCCCCTTCTTTCCAACATCATTTGTGCCAACATGCACGACCACTTCCGGCTGTTCACCTTCGCCCTTGATGATTGTCTGCACTCTGTCCGTAACATCCTGGATCCTGGCACCAGGAAGGCAGCACACCATCTCTCTCCCCATTTCCCACTATCTCTCTCCCCATCTCTCTCCCCCCTTTCTCTCTCCCTCTGTCTCTGTACCCGTCTCCTTCTCCCCGTCTCTCCCTCCGCGTCTCTGTCTTTCTCTCTCCGTCTCCCTCTCCCCTCTCTTTCTACTTCCTCTCTCTCCCCGCTCTCTCTCCCCTCCTCGCTACGTCCACTCCTCTGTCCTTCCCCTCATCTCTATCTCCCCTTATCTCTCGTTCTCCTCACCTCTCTCACCCCACAATCTCCCCCTCTCTCCGCTCTCGGCGGTGGTCTGGTTTGGAGCTGCGGTGCTCCAGCGGCGGCCCAGCTTAGAGCTGCGGTGCTCCAGCGGCGGCGGCTGCCCAGCTTGGAGCTCTCTCCCTCTCTCTTCGCCAAGCTCTCTTTCCTCGCTCTTACCCCCCTCTCTCTCCCTCTCTCTCTTTCCCTCTCTCTATCTCTCTCCTCTCTCTCCCTCCATCTTTCCCATCCCTCACTCTCTCGCTATCCATCCCTTTCTCCCCTCTCTCCCACTCTCTCTCCACCTCCCTCTCTGCCCCTCTCCCTCTCTCCCACTATTTCCACCCCCTCTACCCCTTCTTCTCCCTCCTCTCTCTCTCCCCTCTCCCTCTCTCTTCCCTCTCTTCCTCTCCCCTCTTTCTTTCCCCCCCTCACCCCTACTCTCTCCCCCAGTCTCCCCTTTCCCCCTCTCTCCCCCCTTTCCCCCTCTCTTCCCTCCTCTCTCCCCCCTCTCTCCTCCCCCTCTCGCCCTCTCTCGCACTCTCTCCCTCTATTTCTCCCCTCTCGCTCTCTCTCGCTCCTTCTCCGCTCTCCCTCTCCCCGAGATCTCTCTCCACCTCTCTGCCCCTCTTCACGCTCGTCCTTCTCTCTCCCCCTCTCTTCCCCCTCTCGCACTCTCTCCCCCATCTCTGCCCTCTCTCTACACCTCTTTCTCTCCCCTCTCAATCCCCCTCTCTCTTTCTCTTCCCTCTTTCTTTCTCTCCCCTCTTTCTCTCCCCCTCTCTCTCCCGCCCCTCTCTCTTCCCCTCATTTTATCTCCCCTATCTACCCCTTTCTCTCTCCCTGCACTCGCTTCTCTCCGCCTCTCTCTCCCTCTCACTCACCACCTCTCTCCCCTTATCTGTCTATCTCCCTCTCTCCCCCCCTCGGGCCCTCTCTCCCCCCTCTCTCTCCCCCTCTCTCTCTCTCTCTCAACCTCCTCGCTTCCCCAAGCTCTCTCCCCCTCTCCCTCCGCCTCTCTCTCCAACTCACACTTCCCTCCCTCTCACCCTCCTCTTCCCCTCCCTTCCCCCCTCGATTCCCCCTCTCTCCGGAAGTGGCGGCGCACCTGCAGTCCGTCTGTCTTTTATTTTATTTTTGTCCCTCGTCCCCTGTTTTTGGCGTTTATTTTTGGTTTGTTGGGTTGTGTATGTGTGTGTGTGTGGGGGGGGGGGG